>JAULLH010012566.1:0-10004 GCA_035668455.1 Sarracenia alabamensis
CATCAACATCCATACCTCTAATATGACCACCTAATTAATTAAATTTAAATTAATTAGGATTGGTCAGGATATTACAAAGTCAATTTAAATTAACGGGTCTAAATCGTCATTTTTGAGTGCCGATCAAGATACCAGATTTATCAAAAAGATTAACAACCCAGAAGATCAAATCAATTGGTTGTTATTAGTCAAAACTAAACAAAGGCTTGATTGAAAACCTTTAAGCTAACAGAATCTGGTGTGATGCTACCTCAAAACTCTAAGACTCCCATCATCAAAATAGTTAACTCATCCCTAATAATGGCTATGTTCGAAATAACTTTTTTAGAACTTTTTATATACTTTTTATAGTAATTTTTTTACATTAATTTTTTTGTGTATTTGGACCATACTATGATTTATTTTCACTAAAATAGTGATATGTCTTGTGTTGGGTTTCTATAGCCAACTTGGTGGTTTTAGGTAGACTTCCTTCTTACCCGTACCTTCTGGTTTACTAAGATATTCATGTGGTGTATATCCTCATTGATTTGATATCTTCTATGTATATCATGTTGTCGATTTTGGTATCTTACGTATATCATATGATTTATTAATATCATGCCTACTGAGTTGATATCTATTCTTCATATCATGTCAATTGATTCGAATATCTTATTTTGTGTATATCCTACTATTGGACTATGATATCTTATTTGCGTATATCATACTTGTTGATCTCGATATCCTTCTGGTGTATATCATGTTAGTTGATGATATCCATGTTATGTATATCATGTGGAGTACATTATCCTTGTTGTGGTTTATTATGATATCCTGTTGGTGATATTCTGGTTATGGATATCCTACTGTAGACATACTTGATGTAGATATCCTTGTTATGGTATATCTTGTTTATAGATGTTATTTAGTTGTAGTACATCTTATAGGGGTTATGGGTGACATGGTTGGGTGATGTATTGTGATGTGTGTACCATATTCGGGAAGTGCCGATCCCTACGGTTAAAGTCCATGAAGGTATGAGCTTATATACACTCTGTGTGAGTTATTCGGGGAGTATCGATCCCTACGGTTAAAGCATGTGAAGATATGAGCTTATATACACTATATTAGTTATTCAATGAGTGCCGATTCCTATGGTTAAAGCCCATGAAGGTATGAGCTTAGACATACTCTATGTGAGTTATCCGGGGTGTGCTGAGCCCTCAACTCTGGATCGTAAATAATGAGTGTGTGGGTGTGCCGAGCCCTCAACTCCGAGTTGTAAATAATGAGCATGTGGGAGTGCCAAGCCCTTGGTTTTGGACCGTAAATGATGAGCTAGTTATTGTATGATTGATGTTGTTGGGTGCGAAGTGTTAGGATAACAAACGGGTAATTGGTTTGTACATGATAATGTTTATAGAGTAAGGTATATGACATAACCTTTATACATTACGGTACGGTAGTTTAAAGTGTTTAACTGAGACATGTAACGTCCTAGACCCGAATGAATAAAATTAAACTCATAAAACCATCAAAATAAGATTTAAACTTGTTGTTAATCTCCAAATCTTCTTCGCCAAAATCTTTCTTTAATGAAAGGAAAACGTATCCAGAAAAGTCTGATTTTTACCCATGAAAAGTCTTAGAAAACATTGGACAAGAAAGCTGAGTGAAAGAATTAAAAACTGAAAATTTTCAAAAATCTGCCCAGCAGGGTACCGCTCGAGCGAGCCCACCACCGCTCAAGAGGTGGGCTGGCCGAGAATGTCCAATTTGTTGACAAAACTTCCTCCCTTTTTCAAGTTGCCCAAAGGACTAAAAATAGATAAGTTTTCCTGCATAAAACCTGGGAGAAATAAACCTCCAAAACACTTGAAAATCCCTTATTTTGCAACCTTAAAAGTTTAAAACTAATGTAGGTTAATCAACGTCCAACCAAGAACAATAAACAATAATGTTCTAAACTTTGATAAAAACACCCATACCGTCCAACATCCATAGAATAACCAACTTAAACATGTTTGATGCGAGAAGGAAGGGGGAAGCTACCCAACATACAACTATATAACTTTTCTCCTCACCACATACATATCATGAATAAAATGTTTACAAGATATCCAACAGGGTACTATAAGAGATATAAAGCCGTACAAAACCGAAATAAACTAAGCAAGCCTTTCCCCACATGTGCATAAGTGTGTGCAAACATACAAAGTGTGAGGAAAACATAAGGTAAAAGGTAGCCCTCATCCGGGAGCATCAATCTTCAACTCTAGTCTCACCCGGATGACCTGCAAAAATGGTTTAGGATGGATGAGCTAACGCCCAGTACGATGCCTCATAATCCGACAATACATGGTTTGTATAAGAAGTTGGATATGCAACCCAAAAAAATATGTGTATACTTTCATATTTCTACGAAAATCACCTCCCAAGAAAGTGGAGGGTTTTACCGTCGCATATCCTGTTTTGTAAACAAAGATATAGTTGGAAAAAGAAGCGTTTATGGTTTAAGTAAGCCAAGTGCTTACATATAACAATACCGAGATAAAGCTCATGCAAGTGAAATGTTGACGTACAAGTCAATCAAACATCACAACATCGTGTATCGTAAGGAAAACATGCTATGTCCCATACCATAGCTCAAAGACCTTACGCCTACACCCACGCACGCCACACCTGTATCGTAAAATAAACAAGTTATGTCTCATACCATAACTTATAAACCTTACAGTACGTCCTCCCACACACTCAAATACGGACCTCGGAGTATAGGACGAGTCTAACCTCGGTTGTCAGCTCCGCCGCGGACCACGGAGGATCGGAAGGCCTTAGCCATCTCCTACAGCGCAACCCCCACGGAATCCTCCATCGTGGACCAACCTCACAGGTCCAATGCTAGTTGGAAGGCTTAGATTTCACTCTCTACTCCCCCACAAGTCTCAAAACCAAAAAAATGCACATATCCGCAATATACATCAACCAGGTACACAAGAGATGCACCTAACATCACATGAATCTAGGCCACAAGGCCTCAAACCCAAAGGGTCTCTCACAGCACAAACCCGTGGATACCAAAACCATATATTATAATCATAACAAGTTCTTAACAACGCATATTAGGTGAATCTAGTCACCCTAGCACATACGTACTAAAGTCCCAAGAAGGGTCTTAGCAATACACACGGTGAATATAGTCACCACACATATGAACAAAGTGTCCATAATTAACCATCATCACGGTCTACACGTAGCAAACCTATTATCTCATGAATCCAATCCACAAGGGCAATAATCCCTTAACTATACTAGTATCCATCATCACATAACACAAGATACGTTACAACAATAACTACGTATCATCCTACACAAGACTATGGTAAGAAGATGCCACTAGGTGAATATACATAGACGAGATCAAGGTGCAATAATGCACATCACAACCGGGCTACATGTTATTACAATGGCCAATAAAGAGACGAGCCTATAAGTCTCAAATTATGATCACAAACCTCAAATATATCCAACATTACGCTCCTTAGCAACACCTCAAAGATATACACGTAAGCCATAGGCTTTAAGCCTTACTAACTATGAACCACGTATCGTAAACCACGAAAGAGAAGTCAAGCTTTAAACCTTAAAGCATAACCATTGTTACACAAACAAGCCATGGATGCTATAACCTCAACAAGATTTTTTGTAACGAAAGGTGAGTGAATACAACCATTATAATTCATATCCCACGATCAATTTTCCATATAAAACTACAACCAAACCTTTAGATATTATCCGGCCTACATAAGGAAGCCTCAATATTCTCACAAGATCTTAGGGAACACTCTCATTCTTTAAATCAACACAAAAGAATTCTCATATGCATATCATGCGATGCCATTAAGATTTTCATGCACAAGCCTCAAATACTCATCATCAAATATTTAGGTAGTGGATTTAGCCACCCAATCCAATATTCCTTAATTAACTTCCAGTATAAAATGTAGCCAAGCCAAGGCTAAGCTAGGGAGAGCCTTCATTATTATACAAAACCAAGCCATAAATGCTATAGGGGCTACAATCTCTATAAGGTTCATGGCAACATAAATAGGTGAATTCTAACCACCAAAACTCATTACTCTTACTCAACTCCAAAGAAGTATCTAAGCAAACTTATGGCTAAACTAAGAAAATATCCAATAATATTTATAAAGGGAGTATGAGTACCCAAAATAACATCTCACACGTTAACACGTCAAGTTTCTATGCATGTTGTTCCACAAATACCAAGAGCACTAAAGTCCAAGATTTCTCACCATCAAAGTAAACACATAACGAGTCTCACACCTTCTTGAATCAAGTTTTAAATGCCATAGGCTGAACAAGAATCTAGCAACATAAAAGGAGTGAATCCATCCATAAAAAGGGTAATATAGCTTAACTAAATCTTGACATAAGGATGGGGCATAACCAAATCCATAAGTGTCTTAATCTCAACAAGTCCCTTGCATCAATTGTAAGATGAGCCTAATACTCCAAGAGTCAAAGTCTTACATGTCGTAGCCTCGCAAAACTCCTAGCAACAACACAAGGGGAATTTAACCACCAAAGCATTTATTTCTATAATTGAACCTTAAAGGTAAAGATTAACCAAATCCAAAACTAGACTTGAAAACATTCTCATTAATACTACTTTAAGTAACTTAGATATCATGAACTACTCACTATCTATCATATGTAAAACATATTATAAAAATCTAGGTTACCAGCTTAACCTTGTCAAATCCCAAATCTATCCCCAACCCAAAACTACTTAGGCCCCTCTACAACACATAAGCCACAAGGAGCCAAGGAAAAGTAATTAACAAGCATCGAAATATGTGAATCAAACATATTTTCGGGTCCAAGGGATAGGGGCTCTTGATACATAAGAAAAATTTACATAAAATGAAAAATTCATACTCCATTGAAAGTTACAACATATACAAAGTCCAAACTTCAAAGATTAGTAGGGATCCGACCTCAAGGAACCAACAAATCAAAGCTAATGCCCAAACTCGAGCTCCAACCGAAACCCTAGCTCCTAAACAAGGAGAAAAAGCATAAAAACCATGAGAGGAGGGAAGAAAAACAAGATTCTTAGGGTTTAGGTTGAAGGAACTTACCAATCAAGGCCTTAGATGCTTCCAAAATCACTCCAAAAGCTTCTAAATCAGACCCTTCGGAACCCTAGTCGTGTTTAGAGAGAGAGAGAGGAGAAACAAATAAAAGAAATAAGCCTTGATCAAAATTTTATAATCCTGATACTGCACTACCGCTCGAGCGAGGTGGTGACTGCTCGAGCGGTCCCCTCTATTCCAGCAAATTTCAGAAAATCCAAAATTAAGAAATTGAGCCCCGTTTCCGGCTCGAACGTCCCCATTTCGCACTGAACATCTTGGAATAATATATCAAAGGTTTTCCAACAATCGGTAATATCGTGGGACCTCAAATTACACTTTAAAAGTAATCCAATTAAAGCCAATAACCTTTTTAAGAAAGCTTTAGTTTTTTTAAAAAAAAATATTTACGTGCTTTTAACAAAATAAATTAATTCGATTTGTCCACGATATTACAATTGGCATGATTAACTTGTGTGATATTTGATTCTGTTTGATATTGCTTGCCTTGTATGCTCAAAATCACACACATACTCCGTTTCTCCTGTTCTGGGCTTGAAGTGTTATATAGATCGACCTTTTGGTTAAAAGGTCTACCTTTCTTCTATTCAACCCTGAAAAGATCGACCTTTTTGTTTAAAAGGATCGACCTTTTTTTTGTTTAACCCAGAAAAGATCGACCTATTCTTCGAATAGATCGACCTTTTGTTCAAGGGAGGAGAGAGAAAAGGTGTAGGATAAAAAGATCGACATTTTTGTGCGAGGCTAGAATAAAAAGATCGACCTTTTCCTAAAAAGATCGACCTTTTTTAAGAAGCTAGATCGACCTATTATTAAAACAGATCGAGCTATTGTGAAAATAGATCAACCTATTTTTAAAATAGATCGACCTATGAGTGTTTTATATATACGACTCGATTCAAATCCTTTCATATTCCTTCTCACGCTTCTCTCTCTACCTGATATGAAACCCTCCTTGATCTCAAAACCCTACATCGAAATCCTTTCTTTCTCTCCAAAATCCATTCTACCCTACCTCAAATCTTCTCAATCTCTGGTTCGACAATGGTGAAGTGAAAAGAATCAAGAAAAGGGGATGTGCTTGAATCGTCGAGCCCTAGAATTTTGAAGAAGAAAAGGACTGATGCGACTGAGAAGAAATCGACAAAGGCTCAATCTTCTCAACCCTTTGCTCGATCTCTTGAGGTACAATCTTTCCTAGAAAGGGACATTATATCTGGATGTGCCATTTATTTCCATTTCTTCAAATCCAATGCCATGATTTTCCCTAAATTTTTCTCAACCTCAAAATGAGAGAAATTTTTGACATTTTCGGGCCCCCATTATCCCGAATTGATAAAATTGTTCTATGTTTATATTGT
Source organism: Sarracenia alabamensis (assembly GCA_035668455.1). Classification (NCBI taxonomy): domain Eukaryota; kingdom Viridiplantae; phylum Streptophyta; class Magnoliopsida; order Ericales; family Sarraceniaceae; genus Sarracenia; species Sarracenia alabamensis. The sequence goes on from JAULLH010012566.1 coordinate 6,524, forward strand.
AAATCCATTCATGCCATCATCCACCATTAACACTAAGGTTAAGGGTATTTCTATTGAATTGTCTTCAAGTTTGCTAAACCAGATTCTCGAAATTCCTGAAGGAAATTTACGAATAACTTACAACTCCAAGAAATTTGAACATGAGGGATTCTCACATATCGAATTTGTTAAATCCGTTTGTGAAAGTGTTCCCACATACTTTACAAAATCTTTTGATGCCAATTGCTTAAAAATTGAAATGCGAGTCCTATATCATATAATAAACCATATGATTGCTCCTCAACAGAGCAGATTTGAAGAAGTCACCAAACTCAATGTGTTTATTATGTGGTGCTTCATGAACTCTATCAAGCTTGATCTTGGATATTTATTTATCTCTCATATGTATTACGTTCATGGTAGTAACCATTTGGCTCTCATACATGGGATGTTTTTGATAAGGGTATTTCAATTTTTTAATCTTGATTTATTCAATGAAAAACCTATCAAATTCTTGCCGTATGACTTATATGGACTTACTACCTTAAACCGGATGCATATATTTAAGAATCAAGAAGGAATTTGGTATACCAAACGTAAAACCCCTATTGTTTCCCCTGCTATTCCTTCTGTTTATGATCAAACATTTGATCCTACTCCTCCTGTCCAACCTTCTCATGTTGATCTTACTCCTCCTGTCCAACTTTTTGAGCCATCCACTTATGCCAAAGATATTCCTTCCTCATCCTCTCCACCTTGTTTGATATTAGTGCTTTTCAACCTCAAGTCTTTGAAAGACTTGATTCTATGAAAGCCTCACTAGATGCTTTTCAAGCCACGATCAAAGCAGACCTTAGTCATTTAGGAGGTGAAATGCGATGGAATCAACAAGCCATCTCATATATTACTGATTTTATAAAGAGCTTAATGCAATCGCTAGATGGCGGCAAGCTTGATTCAGTGATAGAAAGAGCACGACAACAAAGTATGTCTCAATCATCAACTAGTACAGCTGCTACAGCAACTTAAGGTCAGCCTACACCTCAAGCTCCAGTTCCTATAGCCCCAACTCCTACTACACCAACTCCACAACAATCACAATAAGACCAAAATCAACTTGATACTGCTTCACAATCAGAATCTCCACCAAAACGGCAAGTGTCAGCCCCCACTTCTGTCCAAAAAGATGATTCAGCTAAAGGTTCCTCTCATGTTGAGGGTAGTTCGAATTCAGCAAGGGAAGCTTAAAGGAAAAAGAATGATGAAGACAAAGCTAGAGCATTGCTTGCAAGTGCCAATATCACACCCTTATGCCTCCCACCTCAAACTGAACCCTCAGCTCCTACCCTTACTCCTGCCTCTTCTCAACCACAACCAACAGCCAAGCCTACTGCATCCTCTCAAGATCCATAAATTGAGATTCTTGACCCTGTTCCCATTCAAGTCCAACCTCCATCTCAATAAGAAGCTGCCCAACCTACACAAGCTCAAGCATCTTCTTAGGTTCAATCTCAAGAAGCTACTCCTACTGGATCCACCTACAAGAGGAAGAGATTAAGGAAAAAGTATGCTAACGAAGCCTCCTCCCAAGCCACGAAGACCTAGTTTATCATTTTTCTGGTTTGTTTGGAACACTTGTTTATATGTTTTGTTGTTTGGATTATGTTGTTTTATGTCTCAAAATTTTAGCTCTAACTTTTAGGCCTCACTCTTGTTTTGTCTATGACAAAGGGGGAGAAGAATTGGTATTGATTTGTTGGTTGATTTATTAGTTTAATACATATTTGGTAGTTTAGTTTAATTGTTTATCTCTCTGTGAGTACTTTGCAATTTGGTAGTAGATTGAATTGCCTGCAATGGTTATGCCTAAATCCATGAAATTAAATTTGGCTTATGTTATGCATCTATCAATTCTAGTCAATATATGCAAAAACTTTATACTTGTCATGATTGCTTATCAGAGGGAGAGAAATAAAAAGAAAATTTTCTTTGAATATTTTCTTTTTTGTTATTGTTGTCAAATTATCATTTTTTTATATTGATCCTATGCTATCCCTAAATAAAATCGATAACATATTCATTATCTAGTGTTAATATGTTGATTAATTCTAAAGTGCATGACAGTCGATAATCGGGGTGGAATCCTCGTAGACCCGCTCTGCTTTAGAATTTTGAAAACATATAAGCATTACATTACTACATATATTTTGATCCTTACATGTATGCACATGTTTAGGGGGAGCTTATTGTTGATTATACTATTTTCTCATAAACAAATCAATTGTTGTCATAGTCAAAAAGGGGGATATTGTTAGCCCAAGGGTTATTCAATCAAGTTCTTTCCTTATTTTGACATATAACAACAAATTTATTTTGTTGGTACTAATGTTTGATTTGTATCTTGATTTGTTTTTCAAGATTTTAAGGTACCCAAATTCTACCTTTTTGAGATGTTGAACTTATAAAATTTTATAACAAAAGGATTTTAATTACAACACCTTTATAAATCTCTTTGAAAATTCCAAGAACTAAAAATGGTTATTAAGCCACAAAAAGATCGACCTATTTGCCTAAAAAGTCGACCTATTTTGTGAAGAAACAATAGTTCGCTCTTTTGCCCCAAAAGATAGACCTTTTTTTATGAAATTCAAATTTCCTCTAAGGCAAGAAAAAGATCGATCTTTTCAAGAAAAAGGTCGACCAATTTGTTATTTCTCAAAGAGGAAACATTTTCAAACTCAATGGCTTTAAATTCAAATGATCGATCTTTTTGGGAAAAAGATAGACCTATTTTTGGCAGTCCAAGAGAAAGGTCGACCTTCTCAAGACAAAAATCGACCTATATTTACCAAGCCTTTTCTCTCTCCTCGAGCATTCAAAAAGCTCGACCATTATAGAAGAAAATCGACCTATTACAAGAAAAGGTTGACCTATTACACAAAAAGATCGACATAGTCCCTTCAGCAAATCAACGAAAGGTCAACCTATTCCAGAAGAACATCGACCTATTACAAGAAAAGGTCGACCTACTACAAGAAAAGATCGACCTATTCCCTTCAGTAAATCAACGAAAGGTCGACCTATTCTAGAAGAAGATCGACCTATCCATCTCACCACCAAAAAGGTCGACCTATTCCAAGAAAAGATCGACCTATTCGACAGGCATTTCAAAAATTTGTTGTTCTAACGGTAACTGATTAGAGCATTTAATGCACCCAACGGTCCAATTTTTGAAGAGGCTATATAAGATATTAAATTTGAAGACTCAACCACCAGAGATGACAAGTTATTACTGTTGCATTCAATACTCATCCCACCTACAAAATGAGCAAACACATTCATTGCTATTTCCTACTGCTCATTACTATTGTGCCTACTTTCTTTGGTTACTCAACCACTCTCTCTTGATCTTTTATTGTGTTTTTATTATCTTGAGAGTGAGTGACTTGTAAAGTGAGCTTTAAATTGTGTACTCTCTCATAAAGGAGACTTCAATCACTTT
>JAULLH010012784.1:0-10001 GCA_035668455.1 Sarracenia alabamensis
TACAAACACGAAGTAGGTACAATCACAAAGAAGGTAGAATCTATGGAAGGGAGAGTCAAAAATGCTTATGTTTTAACTTAAAATAATAAAAATTGGGGATCTTAGGGTCTTTTAAGATTGAATCATAAAATTGATATTTTTACCATGCAATTAAAAGTTGTAATAGCTTAATTTATAATTATTACATATTTTGGGTTGAATGGAAAGAATCACGGAACTCAACAATTAAATTATTTTTAATATGAACCTTAACTTTAAATTTAAAGGCTTGACCCACATTTGTGTTGAGTATTTGACGAGAGCAACCATATTTGGATTAGACTCAATGCGTATGTGTATTTGACGAGAGGAATCTTTTTAGTTGAACTAGAGTGTTTGAGCACAGTTATAGAATGAATTGACTAATTGGCAGTTGGAGCTGTATAAGAGGGGTACGATCTACCTATTGGTAGAAGATCGTAAACTTGTGTAGGATCGGGTGCCTTACCCATCGGGTTAGTATTCCGTAAAAGAGTATGTTGGCTTACCCAAAAGGGGGAACAAATTCAAGTCGATTTATAGAATGCATGGTTATTCATTGGCTTGCGGGTAGTTCGAGTTGCAGGGAACCATTGGTGGGTTTATAAACTCGTTTAGCGTTGATTCATAGCTTGAATCACTAATTGATTTAGTGTGTCCAGACTTTTGGGCATGTGTGTGAGTGGGTGCGTGCGTGGGAACCCACAGTATTGGTAATTGATAATTAAAAGTTATAGTAAAAGCCTGATTGGCAACTTAGCTCATTAAGATTTTTAACTAAAAATGTTAAATTAAATCACAAACTCTTAGAATATTCTACTTAAATTCTCATTACTTTTAAAATACAATAATGTCCTTTTATTCATAACATATGTAATATCATTATTGACTACATATAATTGTTAATATTAAATATATAAAAGGTTAAATTTATCCACTTTAAACAATGAGCAAAAAAATTAGTTTTTTACCAAAACAACCAACTTAAAAAAAAGTTAACTTAAAAGCTAAGTTATCAAACAACCTACTTTAAAAGCCAATTTAGTTTTTTGGCTAAAAATGTAAAAAAGCCAAAAACTAAATTTTAAGCTAGTTGTCAATCGGGCTCTAAGTTTAATAATTGAAGTTATGGGAAATGATGTGAACCAATATTTGGGATGAGCGAAATTATGCTTTTCATGAGTTGAAAATCAAATTATGTGATAGAATGGTTTTACTTGAAAATGGACCTATTTTGTTAAAATATTGAGTTGCATATCACATGATCATCATTTCATATCATGCATACTTTATTTGTAATTTATTTCCTAAAAGTACAGCTCACGTTGCTATCGAACAACATTTTAAGTGATGTTGAAACGCAAGCATCGGATTGATTGGTCGGTTAAGGAGACCATTTTTGGATATCTTGCATAAAATTACATAAAATTGTTAGTTTGTGTTTTGATCAAGTAAAGTATAAATGTAATTCCTATATACATTGTACATTGTGATGGGTTATGCAGAATTCAGTTTATAAGGCCCTAAGGTCGGGACTCTTGGATTGTTTGCATGTGAGGATGGTAGGCGTATTTCAGGTTTAATTTCTCGTTTATTTCATGTAATTCCTTATATAAGTGAAATGTTGGAATTCTTATTTTTAATGTTTCGTATGATTTTCTACGTTAGTTTGAGGTTTGAATTGTATTTTTATCAAATGCAGAAGTTTGGGTTCAAAGATGGAAAAAGTGGGATTTTCTCCAACATTTGGAATATTTTTAGGCTTTTGAAAACATGCAACTCTCGGGTTAAGAACCTTGAACGGTCTTTTAAGTGCTCGAACGGTTTTCCTTTTTGGTGTTTTTTGAAAAATATTGTTTTGAACTAGGGTTTCTATGGTTGGTTTGGCTACTCTTTTAAGTTTGCTTCACCCCTTTTTAATGATCACTTTTATCATATTATTTTGGTTTGGTTCAGAAGCTTATAAAAACCTTGGATCTTTAATCATTTTGTTAAATATTAAGTTTTTTTTTCAATGTTTTCGATTTATGATTTCGATTGTGGCTAGGGTATGGGTTTTATTTCGCTGTTTATTGTTGGATTATTAATGTTAAGTGGTCGGGGCATGACAATTTCAATAGCCTTATTGGCTTCATAAGTTGTCCCTCATTCATTTGAAGTTAAGGATTATCCCAATCTTTAAGAATTCCAACTTTTTGTTCCTTATTGGCCATTAGTTGTTGGCCAATTATAGAAGGAATGCTTAAAAATTGCTGAACTTGTGGTAGATAATGTTAAATTCTACAAGTATCAACTAGTAATGAGGTAGGATATATCTCATAAATAGGCTTATAATATACGTCCTATTGGTACCCCTTGAGATGGGAATCCTTAGGATATTGCATATATCATAAATAGGTTTGTAAGAATTGTAACGTACCTGTTTTTGATAACATATAATGATAGAAGCATCAATGGTCCTTGGAATACTGCTTGTACCTTCGCTTGTAGAATCATTGGATATGAAAGTCACCATTGACTTAGTACGTGGTCCCACCGGGCATACGAAAAATATTGCCTATCGTAAAAATAAACAACACAATTCCTTCAGATAAGAAATATTGAGTACCAATCGATTATACTAGAGTCATTTGCCTTATTTCAGGATTTCGCCTAGAAGAAACAATGAATGAAATCAAATTAAAATAGGAAAAAAAATATATTACTTCGTTGCAAATAATTACTGTTAGTATTTTGGTTATTCCCGGGTTAAATACAAAACCATAGTGTCTGTACCTTTTATTTTAAGTTTGGGATTTCAGGTTTTTGTGTCTAGGTCCTCCGTCATGTTCACCTTCAGCAAGCCCGCTCCGATCTCATACAAGGTATATGGCACCCACATACATACACATATATGCATTCATCTCATCATATGCTTTAGCGTAGTTTGTATTTTTGTTACTTTAGAGAATTCATGACTTACCATGAATTCTAGGCACTGGTGCACGAAAGGCGCATGAGCACTTTCAAGCGCCTTCAAGCGCTCGAGCGGCATTGAGCGATAAATATTTTTTGTGCCTTTCTCGATAAGCTGAGAGTTAAGATATTGAAGTTCCCGTAGAGCGCTCAAGCGCCTCTGTTCAATGTCTTATTTCTCTTTGCTGAGAGTTGGGTTTCTTAGGCGCCCGTAGTGCGCTCGTAGAGTGCTCGAGCTTAGCGTTGAAACCCTGATTCACACTCATTGGCACGGGAAAAAAAAAGCATGTAATCTTTAACTATGCTCGAAGAGTACTCGTGCGCTATCAAGCACCTGCGGTGTGCTCGAAGAACTCTCTAGCGCCAATGTGTTTTTCTATATAAATACCTTATACCACTGCTAGGCCTTTTGAGAGAGTTCTCCCAGCTTTCTGGTTGTTCCTTGAAGAGCTCCAGCTTCTCTCTTAGCTTCCCTAAGCCTTTGGCATTGGATCATCCATCAATGCCTCAAGATCAGCCATAACCCAAGGTATTACATCTTTCTCTTACAGTTGTATGTATTTCTATCTATGTTTTATGTAAATTTCCTTAGCGCTTATGTGATGTATCTTGCAAAGCTACCAAATGCATTCACTCTCATTAGTCTTTGTGTTCACAGCACACTCTATGAGGTGTTGGTAGTAGCAACGTGTAGAGTGATGACTCATGGTAGTCTCACTCTCTTAGTCTCGGTTGTGTACATGTGTAACAAACTTGACTTGAGACTTAGGGTAGTTTCATCGTAGTCATTTGGCTATGATATTCTGGAGAAACCTCTGATGTTACCATCCTTCCTTGTGCTGTAGGTCTTACCCTTCTTAGGATGAGTAATTAGACCACATTTGAGTATAACCATAGATGCCCCTTTCCTCACAGAAATTAGATGCTCATTTTGGTTATCATATTTCTTCCACCATTCTCACCACCATGCATACACTTGGTTGAGGAAACTCGGAGCCCTCGTTGATAGGGAAATCGAAATTAGTTCCCATGGACCGCATGCTGCAGACGAGCTCCATTCATAGTGAGACTGATGTGCTTATAGAACAATGGAGGGGGAGCTGTGCAACTTTAGAGTCAAGAAGGAGCTTTAGAAGCTTTCAAGTTAGAGGATAGGCGTCGCTATCAGGTATAACGGGTCTAATTCCTAGTCTGTCTATCTTGTAAACCTTTTGGCTTATAGTGCATAATTTCTGCCATGTATCTGTGCCGTAGTTTTTATCCCAGAGAGTTTTTCCTAAGGTTTCCACATATCATGTATATATCATGCTTGTTGTTTTTATAGTTTTGTATAGATTTATGTCGATATTAATTTTATTAACCTTAACTTGCTATCATGTTATGCTAGAAGATTAATAATTAAAATTAATTTTTAATTTATCGATTTCTAACCTATTCACCCCCCTCTAGGTTAGTTTTATCGGTTCGCAGCTATTTTTCAATTGGTATCAGAGTAAGGTTCTCTTACATAAGACTAACATCTTGAGTAGATCCTTTGCTTGCTACGAACCTATCATCTGTATCACATGATCTCTTGGCTATAGGCCTTTTTGAGTGTGTTGGTTGACAAGCTTGACAAATTGTCTATTGCTTTGACCAATTCTCACTCTTTCTAGTTGTGTAGAGAATTCGACCCTTCTAGAATTGTGGTTCAATATCCTCGAACCACTTTCCTCTTGCACGTTTATCACACCAGTAAATTTTCCTACCAAGCTTTGTATTGCACAGTAAGATGGTCTATGCTTTTGTAGGAATCATAGGATCCTTTCGTATCGTCTCTCGTGCATTTTTATTTCATCAGCTATTTTCCCTGTCAAGCCTCGTCTTGCCCAGTTAGCTGACCCATGCCTCGTACATGCCTTAGGATAGCCTTAGTTTGTGTTTTTGATCCACTTGGTTCTATGTTGCCTTATCCCTCTTATGTGCCAACAATTTCCCTTGCCAAACTTTGCTTTGTGTAGTGAGCTAGTTCACATTCTTAGACCTTATGTCTTTGTTGTAGGATTTTGGTGTTCCTTGTTTTTCTCCCGTCTTGTTTCTTCTGGAGAGGTTTTATGAGAACTTAGATATACTATGTATATTCATTTTGCTGCTCTTTCTTTTGCATTTTTGTATATTGATACATTGGTTATCAATTTTTCATGGTGATTTCTCAAGTTCAATGTGCTTATATGAGCTTTTAGTTGATACTTGTTTCACATTCATGCTTATAATATATAATTTTTTGGGTAATTAACTGTAGCATAAAAGAAAGAAAAGATTACACGAATACAAGGGGCATACTCCAAGCCTTACAAACCCAAAGAAAATCCACAACACAAAGGATAACAAACACACTCAATTCATAAAGCCAAACATGCGGCTAAAACAAGGTAATATGTATCGAAAACAAGAAATGATCAAACTTTTAAAAACTACACGAGACCAATAAAGTCAACCGCAACCCTTCTTAGCCTTGGCACTACCACACACAAACCCTCCCTTGGAGGGAGGATTATCCATGGGAGTAAGGTAAGGAATGGGTTTTGGGTTGATTGGAAGTTCATCTTTGATAACAGCAGGAATATTCTTACTTTGTCTACTTGTGCTTGCAATCCTGTCACCTTGACCTAGTCCTCTTTTCTTGCCATTGCTCTCCTTATTTTCCTTCACTTTATTCCCATCTAGAAGATCCCCCTGACTGGGGGACTCCTTTTCAGCTACTTCTCTCTTCTCTTACCGTTTTTTTTGTTTCCTCACTTTAACCCCTTCAGTCGAGGCCGAAGATTCAGAATCACTACTGACATGAATCCCCTTTTCTCTGATGGTCCCACTTTGTTTGTTCACCTTAGTCACTGGTTGACTCATAGCGCAAATATGACGAAAAACATTACATTGCTGGCAAACCGAAGGAATGCCTTGATATTCAATATGGACTTTCACAATCTCTCCTCCACAACAGATTTGGACTCTATCCTTCGAATCCTTTGAAGCATCAATCTCAACACAAACCCATGCATATGATATTCTTCTTTTTTTCATTCGTGGCTTTATCAACATATAACGGTACCCCTAAAGCACTTGTAATCCTACTTAAACAAGGGAAATTCCAAAACTCAAGAGGGAGAACATGGATCTTAACCCAAATCGGAATTTTCCTAAGAGATTCCTTAGAAAGTTTTAGGCATTGTTTCCATCTCCTAAGAATAAGAGGTCTACCCGAAAAGAGCCACGACCCGCTCTCAAGGACATACTCCATAGCTTCAACATTTTGGAATTTAAAGAAGAAAAACCCATCATTATTCCCATAAATTTCAACTAATCCAAATCGACTCTAAAGAGTCCTTGCCGTGGCACGGACAAGGCCAAAGGCCATATCTGGGCTAAGGAAGTAACCAACAGCATAATTTATCCATGATTCAAAATCCACCATGTCATCTTCAATGTCAACAATGCCATTTTCAGACAAATCAAAGTACTCTAAAACAATACCTGATCGAGCACTATTCGAAGCCGATCCCTATGATCTAGACTGGTTTACAACTTTGCTCTATTTGTTAATTTCTCTGCCATCCACTACATCAGCCCAAGACTGAACCCCCCATATGGCCCTCCTGTCTAGCTGCAACCTCAGAAATTGCCTCAGGAATTTCAGCAAACACCTTGCCTTCATCTTCTCCAATTACCTCCCTTTGCTTTGATTTGTTCATCATATCATGTGCAACCTTCACATCAGCTGCTACCTTGCTCCTGTTTCCTATTTTAGTAGCAAGATTATCAGAAATCTCGCACACTTTCTTAGCTTTATCAAGATGAGAGTTCTCGGTATTAAAAACACAAGGTGGGACTGTCTTTGGCAAAATGTCGAGCACATGGTGAGCATGGTGAGAAATACCAAAAAAATCACCAGTTCGAACTTCCATTAAAGTCGAATCTGGTGTTCTTCTTTAATTAACATTCACACAATAATCATGAGCAGGAGAAGGAATTGATTTCACCTAAACCTAGCCCAGATTTTCACTCATGGCTTACAGACCGTCGAGATCTTTATCCTCCAGGGCGTCGCCCACCGCAGAATCCTCTGTTCCTTTGCTTGAGTTATAATCCCCTTCTTCGTAATCCTCAACATCATTTCCCTCATCAGACCCTTTTTCTTCATCTACTTTGATTTTCAGCGGAGAAATGGTAACACCAGTAGGAAAAAGCCCAGCCTCTCCCTTAGTTGTACCTGTTTCGGACTTCTTCTCCAAATCAATGACTTCATCAGGATCATTCTCGTCTTCACTTACAAATTCTTCTTCCTCGTTGCTCTCTGTTACATCTGAACCAGAAGCCAGATGTTGAGGTAGCGACGAAGGGAGATCGTCTTTCCCCTTACCGTTGTCATCACCCGACTGGGATTCCATTCTAACAGGGTTACTCCTTTTAAGATAATTGATGCACTCCTCAAGAGCTGCCAACCTCTTCGAATCAAAAACTTTATTTTTTCATAGGCAGTTAACTTCATCCTCAAGAGATTTTGTAAGAGACTGAACGACTATCCCTTCATAGTCTGATAAATCATTCAGGCCTAACAGTTTATGACAAAGATCGATTGCTTCCTTAAAGATCATTTCTAGGGTTTTCCCCTTTGGTGTCCGCTGGGCACTTCGAGACCGAAAAGCCCTAGTCCGTTCATCTGATTTCATAATTGAATCCCCCAAATCAGGGTCGAGGGAGGCTAAGATTTGAAATTTGTTACATGATGTTATGTTTAATCAAGATACCAAGGCATCCCCAAAGGGGACGCGTTCACACACAGTATCACACTCTCCTTTCTTCTACAACAAGTCTCCCTTGTCCAGAACTCGTTTATACAATTTTATTTTGTATAATGTATATTTATTTTTGTATGCCTTTTGTTGTGAGCCTGAGTTAAGGGGGAGAGTTTCGGAGAGAATGTGTATATGAGTATTATCTCATTTCTTTTCGGGGTGTTCAAGCCAGGGGGAGTGTTCTTATTGAGTGTAGTTTTGACTATAAGTTTATCCTTAGTCTTTTCCTTATCAAACTCATTTTCAATGTATATTGCTCGAAAAGTGCTCTATGAGGGCTCGAGCTCTACTCGCACGAACGCCTCTAAGAGCGTTTGAGCGCCTATGCGTCTGTTCAGATTTAAACAAAAGACAACCGTCTTTTTGTTTATCCATCTTCCCAAATTGCTACCCCTCTATCTCTCTGTGCAATTGTTTTCCTCACCCTTAGTCTCCTCATTGTCATCGCATCCCCATCTTCATTGTCACCTCTCCTGCGATTTCGGGTTCTTGGCTATTATTGATCCATTCTCTCGCTGATCATTTACTTTTAACCATGGCGTACATCCCTTGGTGCAGCATTTGGGGCCACACCATTTCTGATGATGCTTTTTCATCTGGTGTTGGGACTACCCTTCGTGTGTTTCCTCATCTCTCTTGCATGCGGACATGGGTCATCCAGTGGCAATCGTAGGTCTAGCAGGTAGAAGAAACCCATCTCTGAGTCATCAGACTCGGACCGTCTTCTCTCTCCTACAACTCGAGTAGCCTACTCTATGATTACCTAGTGTGGAATCGTAATTGAGAGGAATGTACTCTTTATCGGCTATCCGCCGATTGGGCTTATGGATCAGTTTGAGCAGCACGGTTGGCTAGGGATCAAGTTCGACCATGAGATAGTCAATCCGGAGATAGTATGGGAATTCTACTCGTATGTGACCCGTATCAAGCTGGAAAATCTTTCTCTCGCGGTCACCATCTAAGATCACTGGCTTATCTTCTTAGTTGAGGACATTGCATCGATATATCAGTTACCTCACGTGCGCACTCCCCAATATCCATTTGTTGAGAGTGTTCATCCTAGTTGTTCTGAGGTCTCCTATGAGTTATCCGGTGGTGCTTTCAGTGATGAGGTTACACTGCTATCACGTCATCTTGCTCCCTATTATCGTTCTCTACACTGGATCGTAACCTCTCTCATTGATTCCACTAGGCATATGTTGGCTAACTCAATTGTTAGCCCAGAGTTATTCAATCAAGCTTATATTTTGATTTTGAACTATAACAACATATTGATTTAAAGTTCACAAATATTTAAGTTTGGATGAGTAAGTACTTTCAGGATTAGAAGGGCATAAAATCAAACTAAAAGAAGCGCATGTATTAAACCAACACAGTGATTGAAGGATCCTATATTTCACAAAGAAGTGTCAACACCCTATAAAGTTTGAGTCGACACAAAATGAAGGACTAAAGGTATCAAGTCTCTATAAGACAAAAGTGTCGACACCAATGTCAACAGTGTCGACACAAAGCTCTTGTTATGCTTAAACCAAGAAAGTGTCGACCCCAAGAACTCAAGAATCGATACCTCTCAAGCTCAAGACAAAGTGTCGACACCAATAAAACTGAGTCGACATCTCTGGCTGAAAGATCAAAATTGTCGACACCTCACAAGAATGTGTATACCCAAGCTCAATAGATCTAAGATTTGGATCTCAAAGTGTCGACACCTAAGGCAAAAGTGTTGACACTGGCGCAGAAAATTCAATTTTCCTATACTTGCAACGGTTTTATTTAGAAGTATTTAATGTGCCAAAAGCACTCCCAGCGGCACTATTATTCAAAGATCTATATAAGGAGTTAAGTTTGAAGATCCAATAGTTGGAGAAATCAATACGTTCACTGTTCTATTACTCTAACTCTCACATTCACTTTGAGTATTTACTGAGTTCTCATTTACTGCTACTGTGAACATTATCCATTTCATTCACCTCTCATTTACTCCTCTCATTTATTTCTAATCATTGTAATATCTTTATGAGAGTGAGTAATACTTATAGTAGTGAGATTTAATTTGTAAATCTCGTCATATAAGGAGAGAAACACTACTTCAATCACTGTAAAGAATATAGGCTACGCTTGGCCTACAACTAAGATTGGTGAAGGTTACGATTGACCTGCAACAAATCCGTGTACAGAGGCTTCGATTCACCT
>JAULLH010012995.1:0-15418 GCA_035668455.1 Sarracenia alabamensis
GAACGAATAATGCCAGTACCCAACCCACCGGTCATATTGATCTCGCCATAGAAATCTCAGCCATTGGTGACTCAAAGCACTGGTCACTATCCGAACATGGCACATTTGGTGACGTCTAAACCACCATGTCTATCATAGATACATCTCGCATAACCATCAAACTCAAATGCCTACTTAGTATCATGGTCCTACTCTCATTGGTAGGATAACTCATCATCTGACAAACCATTGCCCAACCACAAGTCGAGCACAATCCACAACCCAGACCTTATCCGATGGATAAGTCAACTTAAATCTCAAAACAACAAGTCAATAGTAGCATACTGACCTCAAATATAATAACACAACAAAACATCATAACCTACCAAGGAGATTCTTTGGAATGACATCTCAATCCTAACCACTTGTCTGGATTTCCACGTAGAATTGGCATTGGCTAGGCGTCTTTCTAAATGAAACCCCAAACTAGTAAACCGAATGCCGAAGCAAGAAATACCACCCTCAGAACTCTACCACCATGCTCCCATAAATAGACAACATGCGCAAGTATATCACACCGTACACTTAACACACATGCATACAAAATATGAATGCAGCATGTAAGTCATCTCTCACGAAGTCACATACCCCTTCCCACGGTTCCAAGTATTCGAATCTAAAGCTTTGATACCAAACTGTCACATCATGACCTTTATGAAATTCATAATCTCAACACTAAACCACGTGAATCAGAGACAGATCGGAACACGAATAACGGGAAGCAAATTATCCATGTACCCAGATACAACCCTGAAACCTCAACACAGCATGCAAGAGATGTAAGTGGCCTTATAGCCTTACATGTTTATTAAGCCAGATAAAATAACTGTTAAGTTCTAGAAACTAGCCACAAGATTAATTTTCTCAAACTACAAAAAATGAACTAGAAGCTGAGCATCCTAGCCATTGGGTCCTCCGTCGTCAGTGACGGGGGAAAAGTATAAAGTCTTGCTTACTCGTCAGCTATGGCCATTCTTGTGTTACCTGCATTGTTAGGTTAACAATACGTGAGCCGAAACTCATAGGAAATATGATAAATAACATGCAAGAAAATATAAAATGATAATGCAATAGTTAAAATATGAACACAAGGATAAAACCCAACACTAACACTTTTCTTGCTTTACAACACTGTACATATTCAAAGACCACAAAGCACCCTCTATTCTATCAAATCCTTACCGTCAATATCATACAAAGTACCACCCAACTTATGGATTTTAACCGAGGGTACGGGCTCCCCGAAGGTTCACATGGAACCACGACCAAATCACCCAACTTACGGACATTAATCGAGGGTAGGGGTTCCCGAGGGTTCGCAAGCAACCACAATCAATCCACCCAATCTACAGACTTTAACTAAGGGTACAGGCTCCCCGACGAGTCACACCACCTCGCTAATCCAAACATTTCATGTGCATTTACAATGAATAGGAAGTTAATCGGACTTTAATTTAAAGGTAAAGCCTAGGCTAAACAACCACCAAACAACATGACGTATTTCACATTTTCAAATAGTAAATTTTCAATTTCTGTTTGTTTGCAATACAATAACATGTCCATATCCCCAATTTCTCTTAATTAGGGAAAACACATATTTTCCCAAAATCGGAGGTCAATTCGTCAAGTTTAGCCCTAACTCTTATGTTAGGAGAATGTCATGCATATTTATGTCTCATATGAACAAGTTCAAAATTAACTAATCACAAGGTAACTTCACAATCAATGACAAATTTCAACAATCCAAACCCTAAGGTTCGTCATCCATGAGAATAGCAAGAAAAGCCATACCTTTCAAACTTATAATAATGTAATATACATCAAATCTCCCTTAAGACTGTAAGGGTATCATATTCCTTCCATAAAAATGATGAGAGAGTCCCAAAATCGTCCGCTACTGAGCTCCAATCTCAACGAAAACCTAGAACATGCATAGGCTAGGTGAAAACATGCAAAAAGAGGGCAAAACCCATAAATCTTATGAAGAAGTTGTAAGAAACTCACGAAACAAAGTTTCTAAATCTTCCATGAGCCTTCCATGCACGAAAACTCACGAACCTTAGACCTCCCATCGTGTCTAGAGAGAAAGAGGAAGAAGAAAATTTAAAAAAAAATTAACTCTCGGGTCTGTTTTAGAAAGCTGATTCCCGACGATCCGCTCGAGCAATGTAGGGGTCCGCTCAACCGGTCCCCTACCAGCAACTCTAGTTTTGAAATTTCAAATGAGCATAACCTCTTCATTCGAACTCGGAACAGGGTCATTCTTATATCCAAATCAAAGCACCATAAGTGTTCTTTCCAATTGTTCTAGTACAACATCAAGATTCAACTTGTAAAAAAAGTTATGTCGGAAATAGTGAAGGTATGTTGAATTCATTTACTTACTTTAACATGTTTTTGACCGAACATCTTATCGAGCCGAACCGATCCGTAATCCCACTACTCCTGGATCACCAAACACAACCTAATGACATCATTTTGAGATAATAATTAATAAATCATGATCGGATTGCTACCTTTAAACCTAGTTTTAAATTAAAATCCAAAATTAAAGACGAGCTGGGCCATTACAAGCTCCCCCCTGGGCAATGGATTCGCCCAGACGATGACGTGTATTGCCGCTAGTGGAGGTCCCTTTGCACCCCCCCGTGCTGATGGCGATATAGTAGATGCTCAACTTCTTCTCATTCTCACTCTTCACAAATTCTCTGCATAAAAGTGAAATACATTAAGTCTACAAACACCAGTAAGTAATGAAATAAACAAAGAAAGCGTTAGCAAGGCTACATTTGATTCAACCACAAATAAAGGGCATCGCCCCAGTGTTCAGGGGAAAAGGGATACTCGCTTAAAACTCCTAGAAATAACAAGAACAACTTAACTATAATTCTGGCACAAAAGCAGCCCCGCTAGAACAAGGTAATATACCTCAGACCGACAATCGACGATGTAACCCTATGAGAAAAGATGAAAACCAAACCCTAAGGACCTTTACGGGTAACCAACATCCCCTCCTACCAAGCAAGGACGTTAACCCACTCAAACCATTTGAAGCAAAAGATTTGGATTCAGAGAAGGATGAAATGCGACATAAATATACCAGACACTCCACTGTAGCCGATGATGAAATGCACGCTCCTGCTGCAAGTTATCGACCTTGAATCCTTAAGACGACAACAGAAAGGAAAGATGAAATCATATTCCTAATTACGGTCATGGGTATTTGTTTGAAATGGTGCAGATGGAGGGAACCCTAAACGCCATATGACAACAGATGTCTCTTTTAGCCCAATGGTTATTCAATCAAGCTCAAATATTTGACTAATTCAATTTTGACAATAACAACATATTGATTTAATTATTTCTAATGTTTTAGTTATGTTTTAGAAATATATTTTTATCAATACAAGTTATTAATTTGATATACATGAAGCTTCTGAATTCTTCCAAGTTCCGAAGTAAGGAGTCGACCCATATTCATAGTGAGTCGACCGATGCCCCTCATGAGTCCACCCATACTCCTCTTGAGTAGACACCAAGTATTAGTGATACATGACCTCAATTGTAATGCCCCAAAACCCGACATACTAAAAACTACCAAGAACACTTAAATCGAAAACTCAGCTCAAGCCGAAATCGAAAACCTACTGGTTAAAAACTTAAGAAAAGTTAACTTTTAATCCAGATGAAAACCAAGCCAAGCCTTGGCCCAAAGAAAAATTTTATACTAAAAATAGTGTTGGTAATATGCTTGAAAAGTGTCCCAAAAGGCTGTCCACAATCCCCATAAGTTTGGCAAAATATTACAATTTCCTGGTGTCCGAAATAGGGGACGGCGCTCGTGCAGGGACATGGCAGTAAGTTTTGGCCGAAGGGTCAGTTTTGGTCCCAAAATTTTATTTTCTCCTTTTAGCCTCAAAATACATTAAAACGAAAAAAACAAGGTTTACCAAGATGTCTATAACAAAGGAAACTCTTTCCACTTCAAACTCTTGTTAGAAGTTAGAAAATTGTTACTTTATGGGAAACCGTTAAAATTAACCTAGCATGCTTTTTCAACTGAAAAGAAAGCTATTCAAACAGAACCCGAAATACCCACCCGTCACATTGGCCTCACCACATACATCATATAAACAAAACATGACTGAAATAAACAAAAACTGGGACTCAAGAGCCAGAAAATTATAAACTCAAACATGCAAGGTATTAAGGAAACTGAAATCAACTTAATGCATAAACCACCATGTTTTTCCCAAGATTATACAAAACCAATGTGTATAAACAATACATAAACCAAATGACAAGAGAAAGAGCTTCAACCGGCATCCCCTAGCTCCCGCCTCAATCCACTTTCTCCTTCCCGAGATCACCTGTTTCTTGTCAGAGACAACGTGAACCATAGGCTCGTAGGGAACAAGATATGCAAAAACTAAACATACTTTATGAGGATGACATGCATGACGCAAACGTAGTTTATCTAAAACCAGATAAAGGTATAGTTTTATGTTAAAAACTAAACAATTTACAGCATAACATATTTTTATATGAAACAGTTTATATAGCAACCCCTCCTAGCCTCGCCTGTAGTGTCGTGGGGAGTAAACATGAAATCACCTACTGGCCTGGCACGTAGGCTCGCAGGGAGAAAATAAGGAAGCACCTCTCAACCTCTCCCATAGTCTCGCAGGGAAAAAACATGAAACCACCTCCCGGCCTCACCCATAGGCTCACGGGTAGAAACCAAGGAACCACCTTAGGAACCACCTCCCGACCATGCCCGTAGGCTCGCGAGGAGAAAACATGAAACAACCTCCCAGCCTCACCCGTAGACAAGCGGGGAGAACCCATAGTGATATAAATTCATATAAGTATAACAAGGGTGATTACCATCCCAGCAAACAAGCACAACAATAATTACTAATAGTTATACGAATAAACACAAATATCAAAAAAGTTCGGTTAATGTTGAATCATAAGTTAAGTTCAAAGGAAAAAGGTTTGATTTTAAAACAAAAGTTTTGAGTCAATCATATGGCCGGTCACCCGGGACATGCCCAAAAAGTACAACTTTGGAACCCCAAGGTCCTACCCTTGGCATTTACTAGAAAATCGAATCAATTTTGGAAAAAGTCACTCCAACACACGTTTTTGCCCAAAAACCCCAAACTTCGAAAACACCCAGTTTGTATATGATTTTAACTACGACTATTCAATCTACAATCGGAAGGCAGAGATAAATCAAAAACTCTATAGTAATAGAGGAAAACTAACTTGTTTCTCATTTCTTCATTTCTAAGCCCGATAAAATATAAAACTACTAAATATCGCAAATAACACAATTTGTGCATAAAATATGCAAATCCTAATATGAAAAGATAGATACCTAATGTATATGCTCACAATCAAGGAAAGCTAAAATGTTTCCAATAAAACTGTGTCCTGATTCCCGAAATATGGAAAACTAGCATAAAAATCATAAAATCTGGCATACCAGCTAGAAATATATAAAACTAGCTTTACATATTACAGGAGAAGTTTAATAGTAGGTCATTCCCTACATCGTAAGATAGTCAACAGCTGAAGAAGCCAAAATGAGGCTAGCCCAAACTATCAGAATCAAAAACTGGCCTAGTCAACACGTAGCCTTCAACTCTTGTATCAAGCGTAGGCTTCAGAATCCAAGCCAAAGCCTCCAAATCCACAAAAATTCAAGCCCTCACTTCTATATCTACCGTCCTAGAGAGTAGTAAGAGAAGAATCTTATGTTTTTTGCTCCAAAAACCAAACAAGTCATAGGTCTTATTAGCCCAACTAACCTAAGTGCGCTCGAGCAGACCCCCACCGAGCTCGAGCGCATGTTGTGCTTGAGCGCATGCTGCTGAGTGCCTGGCATGAAAAATGACGTAACACGCAATGAGTTTTGGTCTGATCACCTCAAAACATCCCACGATAACACATGACAATTTGAAAATTGACCCAAAAAGAGGGAAACTCAAAAATCCATGAGGATCGAATCCAAACTTAAAATATACCCGAGTACAAGTACTTTAAATTCGAAAGCCAAACTGCCTAACCGAACACCGCACGTGTAAATTAGGATTAGGCCCTTATAACATCTATCACTAAAAAGGATTTATTCCCCGAATCTATCATAGCTTAGGTAGAAAACAACTCAGGATGCCTAAAATGAATCTCATTCTTCCGCTCCGAGGTGTCCTCCTTAAAGTCGTGGTGATGCCATAACACTTTCACTAGTGGTATGGTCTTACCCAACAAAACCTGATCTCGAGTGTCCAGAATCTGCACTGGTGACTCCTCATAAATGCAATCCGACCGTAGCTCCAGATCCGACCAATCAATGGTGTGTGAAGGATCTCGCTCATATTTTTTAAGCATAAAAACATGAAATACATCTTGCATGGATGCCAAGATAGGTGGTAAACCGAGTTTATACACCACCTTCATAACCCTCTCCCCAACAGGAAATGGCTCAACATAATGCGGAGATAACTTTCCGTGCTTTCCAAACCTCAAGAGTCCTTTCCACGGTGAGATTCAAAGAAAAACATGATCACCCACCTTGAACTCGAGTGGTCGTCATCATCGATCCGCGTAAGAGTTCTGCCGACTCTGTGCAGTAATCAAATGGTTGCATATTACCATAATCTTCTCTGTCATTTCCTCATTGTCTTTTGGTCCCATGATAGCCCTATCACCAACCTCTATCCAACAAATGGGTGACCTACACGGTCGACCATAAAGCTCCTCGAAAGGTGTCATGCCGATATTAACCTGATAGTTATTGTTGTAAGCAAACTTTACCAGGGGTAAATGATCCTCCCAAGACCCGTGAAAGTCTAGAACACAAGCACGTAACATATCCTTAAGGATCCGAATATTGTGCTTTGACTGCCTATCTGTCTATGGATGAAAATTCAAGCTCATACGAACGCTAGTCTCCAAAGGCCTGCTGGAAACGCTCGTAGAAATTCGAAGCGTCACAGGGATCCCTATCTGAAACAATGGAGATTGGGACTCCTTGTAGACGAACGATCTCAGAGATGTACAATATGCTCATCCAATCCATTGAATGGGTAAGCCATATAGGAAAGAAATGTGCCGACTTAATCAGCCAGTCGACTATTACCCAGATCGTGTCGTACTATCTCGGAGATCTAGGAAGTCTGGTAACGAAATCCATAGCAACGTGCTCTTATTTCCACTCCGAAATAAGTAATGGATGCAATAAGCCGGCTGGCCTTTGGTGCTCGGCCTTTATCCGCTGACAGGTAAGGTAACATGAAATGACCAAATCGATGATCCGTTTCATCCCTTTCCACTAAAACTACCACCATAAGTCATGGTACATCTTGGTCCTGTCAGGATGTACTACAAGGCTAGAATGGTGAGACTCGTGAAGGACGTCAGCTCTGCATGAGTCCAGTATGAAGATCTAACCACCAAACCTCACACCGTGATCCATATGAATAGACAACCCTTCTACGTCACTTCCATCTAAGATCTAGTCTCTAAGCTCCCAACACTTTGTGTCCATCTATTGTGCCTCGATAACCCGACTGATAAGGGTCGACTATAGAGCAATCAAGAACAATATAGCTCCATCGAGATGTAGGTCATAGGCGCTAATCTCCCCCAGCGTACTCCACTCCCATGCTGCTGCACTAGTAAGACTGATAACGACATCCGCATCAGCTACCACGTTAGCCTTCCCTGGATGATACTGCAAGTCATAGTCATAATCATCGAGAAATTCCATCCATCATCTATGCCGCATGTTGAGATCCTTCAGTGAAAATAGATAGCACAGGCTTTTGTGGTATGAGAAAACCTTGAAGCGCTCGTCGTAGAGATAATGTCTCCATAACTTCAATGCAAAGACAACCGCCGCTAACTCTAAATCATGAGTAGGATAACTCCACTCATGCATCCTCAACTATTGAGAACCGTAGGCTACAACCTTCTCGATTTGCATCAACACGTAACCTAAGCCCTTAGAAGATGCATCACAAAATACTTAATAGCCGAGTCCTCTTTTAAGGATAATCAAAATAGGGGAGCTGGTCAACCGAGCCTTCAGCTTCTAAAAAATCGACTCGCACTCCTCACTCCAGACATAGGATATTCCCTTTCAGGTAGGACACGTCAAAGGTGCCGCCAAGCATGAGAAGTCTGCAACAAAATGCTTGTAGTAACCCACAAGCCCCAAGAAACTCCATATCTCGAATACGTTCTTCGGTCACTCCCAACTCATTACCGCCTCTATCTTCAAAGGTTCTATGGCAACCCATTCTATCGAAACCACATGCTCGAGAAATCGTACCTCTCGAAGACAAAACCACACACTTACGGAGCTTGGCATATAAATGGAGCTCCTGAAGCAACCGTAATTAAATCTAGAGATGCTCTTCTTTCTCCAGCTCTGACGACGAGTATATCAAAATGTCATTCACGAACTCAACGACAAACCAGTCTAGGTACGAGTGAAAGATCCAGTTCATGAGGTACATGAACATCGCGGGTGCATCCGTCAGACCGAATGGCATAACCAAGAACTTGTAGAGCTCGTAACATGTGTGGAACGTTGTTTTTGGGATATCCTCCTCCCTAACTCATAGCTAATGATAACTAGAACGAAGATCGATCTTCAAGAAACATGTCACGGTCATCAACAGGCCAAAAAGATCGTCAATCAACGACATCGAGTACTTGTTCTTAACCGTCACCTGGTTAAGTTTTTGATATTCAATGCAAAGGCATAAGGAAACGTCCTAATTCTTCCCAAACAAGGCCAATGCTCCCTAAGGTGACATACTACGGCGTATAAATCCCCTCTCCAGAAGCTCCCGTATCTGAGTCCGTAACTCCTCCAACTCTGCAGGTGTAAAACAATAGGAGGGCATAGAGATAGGGGTTATCCCCGAAATAAAATCAATCGAAAACTCCACCTCCTGTTGAGGTGGCAACTCGAACTGGTCATGAGGGAAAACATCAGGGAACTCCCCAACAATAGGTGGATACTCCACAAGAGTATAATGATCATCACTGAACAACAACGCAAATAGGAGGATGCTGAGATTGCCACCGTTGTGTGTAAGATGAAAAAGGCGCCAGGCCATTGTCCCAGTCACCCCAATAGAAAGATGGAACCCATCCAGAGTATTAAAGAATACCTTCCGTCTATCGCAATCTATATGAGCCCGACAGGCAACAAGCAAATCCATGCCTAATATAACATCGAAGGCATAGATGTCGATAATGATAAGATCGAACAACAAGAGCTGATCCGCAATCCGTAACTCACACTCTTTTATAGACACGTCGGAATGTAGTTATCTCGCCTATCAGTGTCTCTACAGATAAAGTGCTATCAAGGTACTCCGTCTCTAAGCCCAAAGCCATGGAAAAAGAAGAAGCAGTAAATGAGTGCAATGCCCCTATATCAATAAGAACTCGCATGAATGATATACTGGAAATGTACCTCTCATAATCGATGTACCTATACCGGTCTCAGTACATCCCAAAGCTATCACTGATGAACTTGGTGCGAGCAACAAAAAGACGCGTCCCTGAGTCTAGTACTGCCTACCGCCGCCTCTAGAGCCTTGATAACCTCCCCTAGAAGGTACCCCAGGTCATTGCAGCTGAACTAAAGCCAACTACTGCTGTTAAGGCTAACCACCGGCTTGCGATGCAAACCTAGAATGATCCTATGTGGCGCTTTACGTACCTGCCCGCTGAGAGCACTCCCTACTATAATGACATGATAGACCATAAGTATAACACGTAGATGTATTCCCTCCTCGAGCCTAATTATGACCCTACTACTGACTCTGCGATGTGCCCAACTGTGGACAATTTCGCTTGAGGTGTCTGTAAACCCGAACGTCCCGTAGGAACTACTGATGATCTGGCATCAGATGGTGCGTGTCCTGATCCTACTGTCCTCCCGGACCTCCCTATGGTTGCCTATCCTCTCTTACCTGACGAGACTCTACTAACGTCGTCTCCACCTGAACTGTAGTCTCCACCACCTTCATGTAGGTGTGGATGTCAGAACCACACATCCTATCCCTGATGGATGGTCACAAACCCCTCTCAAACCTCTTCATCCTCAACTCATCGGTCTGAACCGTCTCTAGAGCATGATGAGATAGCATAGAAAATCGTGACTCGTACTGTAGAACTATGATACCCTCCTACTCCAAGTCGGTAAACTCCTGCATGTATGTGTCATTCGTGGAAAGGGGGAAGTACTTCTCTTAGAACATCTGCTCGAACAAAACCCATGTCTCATCAATGGTGGTCCTAACCGACTTCCACAACTCACTTGCCTCTCCTTTCAGTTGGTACGTCGCTAAGTTCACACGTATGTCCCCTTTCACTATCTACAACATGTCAAAGATAATACAGGTCGACTCAAACCAATCAGTTGCTACCATGGGGTCAGGTTTCCCGAAAAAATATGGTGGATCCATCCATCTGAACTCCCGTATCGCAACTATAGCTCGTGGCTCGGGGGCTTAATTGCTTCCCCTTTCTACCTCTGCCATTGTATGCACCGTTGCCAAGATTTACTGTATGAAATTTTCCTCCCGTACTAGTTCCTGCTAGACTGGAGCGCCATCCACAACTGGGTCTTGCGGTGCGTGGGCCTCCCCCATGATCAACTTATGTGGAACGAGATTGTTCCCCCGAATCGGGTTCTGCTGAATATGCACACCTCCCTCTCATATCACTTGATCATCTACTTGACCCTGGCCACGGTTCCTGCCCCGACCTCTGCCACCACGTGGCATCATAACTCTATATGAAAATACGAGGGGATACACGTCTTACAATACTCGTTACCCATCAAAGAGGATGGCAAGATGAATGATAAGTAACACATAACGAGATAGAACCATTAGAATGATAAGTCAATCTGGTTAACCGGCATCGTTTTCTTGCTAGAAGAACGTTGGCTATACGCTCCCGTAACTCGAACTCCAAAAAAGTTTAATGGATGCCAATGGAGGACAAATCATCTTTGAATTCAGTTCCCATGCTCACATAACACATAACACGAGCCTGTTAAACAAATCACAAATTCAAACATGCATGCCAAAACATCAATGCAACATGCAAACAACCCTCTCGAATTCCGATAGCTCCTTAGGTATTCGTACCTAGCCCTCTGTTACCATGTTGTAACACCCCAAAACATGGCATACTAAAAACTACCAAGAAAACTGGAATCGAAAACTCAGCTTATGCCGAACCCAAAAACCAAAAGGTTAAAGACCTATGAAAGGTTAACTTTTAATTCGGATGAAAACCATGCCAAGCCTTGGCCCAAGAAACTATTTTTATACTACAAATACTCTAGGTAATATACTTGAAAAGTTCCCCAAAAGCCTCTCCACAATCCCCAAATGTTTGGCAAAATATCACAATTTTTGGGTTTTCAAAACAAGTGAGGGTGCTCGAGTGCACCCTCATGAACTCGAGCGGGGACCTGGCAAGGAGTTTTGGCCGAAGGGTCAATTTTGGTCCCAGAATTTTATTTTCTTTTTTTTTGCCTCAAAATACCTTAAACCGATAAAAATAATGTTTACGAAGATGGGTATAACAAAGGAAACTCCTTCCACTTGAAACTCTTGTTAGAAGTTAGGAAACTGTTATTTTTTGGGAAACCCTTAAAACTAACCCAGCATGCTTTTTCAACTTAAAAAGAAAGCTACCCAAACGAAACCCAAAATACTCACCCATCACATCAGCCTCACAACATACATCATATGAACAAAACATGACTGAAATAAAAAATAACTGGGACTCAAGAGCCAAAAAACTATAAGCTCAAACATGCAAGGTATTAAAGAAACCAAAATCAACTTGATCATTAGCCACCATGTTTTCCCTAGCTTATACAAAACCTATGTGTATAAACAATATGTAAACCAAAACATAAGCGAAATAGTTTCAACCGGCTTCCCCGAGCTCCAACCTCAATCCGCAATGTCCTTTCGGAGATCACCTGTTTGTTGTTTGAGACAACGTGAGCCGTAGGCTCGTAGGGAACAAGCTATGGAAGAACTAAACACGCTTTATGAGGATGACATGCGATATGCAAATGCAGTTTATCTAAAACCAGATAAAGTTACAATTTTAAGTCTAAAACTAAACAATTTACTTCATGTCATATTTTCTATATAAAATAGTTTATATAGCAACCCCTCCAAGCCTTGCTCGTAGGCTCACTGGGAGAAAACATGAAACTGCCTACCGGCCTCGCCCATAGGCTCGCGAGGACAAAAATTGTAACCACCTCCCAGCCTCGCCCATAGGCTCACGGGGAGAAAACATGAAACCACTTACTGGCCTCACCCCTAGGCTCGCGAGGAGAAAATAAGGAACCACCTCCCGGCCTCGCCCGTAGGCTCGCGGGGAGAACACGTAGTGATCTAAATGCTTATAAGTATAACAGTGGTGGTTACCATCCCAGCAAACAAGAACAATAATAATTACTATTAGTTATATGAATAAACACAAATATCATAAATGTTCGGTTATTGTTGAATCATAAGTTGTGTTCAAAGTAAAAAGGTTTGATATTAGAACCAAAGTTTTGATTCAATCATCCAGCCAGTCACCTGAGACTTGCCCGAAAAGTACCACTTTGGAACCCCAAGGTCCAACCCTCACCATTTACCAGAAAAGCGAGTTAGTTTTGGAAAAAGTCACTCCAAAACCAGTTTTGGCCTAAAAACCCCCAACTTGGAAAACACCCAGTTTGTACATGATTTTTGCTACGACTATTTAATCAAAAATCTAAAAGCACAGATAAATAACAAACTCTATAGTAATAATGGAAAACTAACTTGTTTCTAATTCGATCATTTCTAAGCCTGATAAAGTATAAAACTGCAAAATATCGTAAATAACACAATTTGTGCATAAAATACGCAAATCCAAATCTGAAAAGATAGATACCTCCTGTCTATGCTCACAACAAAGGAAATCTAAAATATTTCCAAGAAAACTGGGTCCCAATGCCAAAAATATGCAAAACTAGCATAAAAATCATAAAATTTGGCATACCGGCAAGAAATACACAATACAAGCCTTACATATAACAGGAGAATTTCAACAGTAGGTTATTTCCTACCCTGTAAGATCGTCAGAAGCTGAAAAAGAAAAAATGAAGCTAGCCAAAACTGTTAGAATCAAAATCAGGCCAAGTGAACACATAGCCTTCAACTCCTGAATCAAGCGTACGGCTTTAGAATCCAAGCCAAAGCCTCTAGATCCGTAAAAATCCAAGCACTAGCTTTGAGATCTACCATCCTAGAGAGAAGGAAGAGAAAAAGATTATGTTTTTTGCTCCAAAAACCAAACAGGCCGTAGTTCTTATAAGCCCAACCTAAGTGTGCTTGAGCGGACCCCCACCGCTCTCGAGCGCATGCTGCTGAGTTCCTGACACAAAAAATGATTTAAAATGCAATGAGTTTCGCTTTGATCACATCAAAACCTCCCACCGTAACACATGACAATATAAAACTCGACCCAAAAAGAGGGCAAGCCGAAAACCCACAAGGCTCGAATCCAAAGATAAAATACTACCGAGGACAATTACTTTAAATTTGAAAACTTAACCCCGCCTAACCGAGCACCACATGTGTAAATTATGATCGGGCCTTTACATCAAGTCATGAAGCCAATAAGTCGACACAAACATAAATATGAGTCGACCTCCTTACTTCATATGGATTATGCATTTCGAATGAGTCGACACCAATTTTTATTGAGTTGACCCCTTGCATCTCACTCCTGATAGAATCCTAGTTGAGTTGACCCATTGAAGACATGACTCGTCCCAAAATCAGAATCTCAAATAGACTCTCTGTATATCTCTGATGAGTCGACCCCTTGAAGGCAATGGGTTGGTCCATGGTGGTAAAGGAAAGTTCTGCTAAAAGAATGAGTCGACCCATTAGCATAATGAGTTGATCCCTGTTGGAGAAGAAAAGACATTGCTAAAGAGATGAGTCCACCCCTTGACATATTGAGTCAACACATCCAATATATTGTTTTCAAGACCTAAGCCTGACTGTAGAATGATTCTACCCATTACAAGAGTGAGTCAACCCTTGCCGTTAAAGAAAAGGCCTGACCAAAGAATGAGTCGACTGTTAGGATAGTTTACTTAAAAGCCATGCTTTTATGTATTTCATTATCTTGGATACCTGATATATTAATGATAAATAACTAAGATCTATTTTCATTTATTATTTTTGTATCTATTGTGTGATGTGTGAATGAATAGTCCATATATTTTGTTCAGTATTTGACTCATCGCATGAAGCGGGGAAGATCGGGTTAAATGTTCTGACAAATATACAAGTGGGCTCACAACCGCAATGGACCTGGACAATCCATTGGGATGGTTGTAGCATATTGTTATATTAGCCGGTCTTGGCCTGGTCAAACGGATTGAATTTCGGTCTTGAAATTTGATGTTCGAACTCGATGTGTTAGTACACTTGTAGGGTATTGAGCATGATCATTAGGATGTCAATTATATACTAACTATATGAATTGATCTACATCCTATATTATCATATATTGTGCATACTCTTAATACCGATGTGATTGACCGAATAATGTCTAGATAATGCACAGTGCATTGAGTCCGCAATGGCTAAGATTTCGATATTAAGATCAACATGACTGGTGAGTTAGGTATTATTGTTGTTTGTTCGATGGTTGATAATCAGGGGATGGAAACCATGTCCCACTTAGGTTGAGGAGTTGCCCCTCGTGTGCTTGGCTTATAGGTTTGACTATGCCAGAATCTTGCAAGTGGATCACTCGATCCGGCATGTCAAAAGGACAAGCGGTGCGAGGAAAAGAGGATTATCGAACCAGGTTGTCAGTAACCTAATTCAATTTTTAGAAATCCATATCTTAAACGTGGGGAGACTACAGTGGATATGATAATTGGAAGCTTGAGACACAAATCGAGTTAGGGATGGGAGTTCCGTAAGGGCCTTTTGTGGAATAAGTCCTGGTTCGTTCAAGAAAGAATCTAACTCGGGTATTGAGATGAGGATATCTTGTTTTCTCGTATGGTTAGTTCAAGTCCTATACTTCCTCGTGATCCCTCACGTAACCCAATTATATGCACGGGTTTTTGGTTGGCCTCGATTATTATTTCATTTAATTCGATCGTCGGATTCTTCTCCGGGATGATCGGGAAATTAAATTAAATGTTGAGGGACATTTTTGGCATTTGGGACACCTAGGGATATTCCTATAGGTGACCGACCCTATCTTTTAGTAGAGAGAAATAATTTTGTAAATATATCTTATATATCATGAA
>JAULLH010014074.1:0-15390 GCA_035668455.1 Sarracenia alabamensis
TCAACCGAATCGAGCTAGCGGCCCTGGCATCAATCTCATCCCAATCGTCATCGGTCATCTTCTCTGGCTTCTTTGTCCTGCCGAGTAACGCCTAGGATGTGCCTTGTTGGATCAACAAATCCTTCATCCGCCTCTGCCACAAGAAGAAGTTACTCTTCCTGGTAAACTTGTCAACCTCATACTTGACGTTCGTCATTTGCATTGCAACTTGATTTAACCTAAAAAAATATCTGATTGTACCCGATCACTGCTGATTGCCTTCGATCACGTTCGATCAATCTCAATCTACTCTGATCTGTGTAATCCAATAAATCCGTTCAGAATCTGAAAATTCTGACCATACCAATGAATCCGCAGCGCCCGAAAACTTTAGGAATACCCTTCTCCCAAATTTTTCTGTTATATATACGACACGATATAACCAAAAAAATAATTAATTAAATAACCTTAGCGTTCCAACCACACCGAATAATAAGCCAAGGGAATTCAATTCCAAATCTAATACCACATGAGCTTCCAAATTTTCTCAATCCACGTGTCAAGTTTTCCAATTCCAACACTTCTTACCCGCTACTTTCAATTGGATAAAAAAAAAATTTGAATTCCAAAAACTAATTTTCAGAAATTGCCTAGACCCTAGGCCCAATCAATTCCGGCCCAATCAATTGATTCCCAAAAACTAATTCTCACTGTGCGAACACTGTTGCCGAAATTTTCCTTCTTCTGTGGATGCACTGTAGCCTTTGTGAGCCACACGCGCGTCTTCACCGAAATCCCCTTTTTTCACTGGATTCCGTCTTCCTCGCGCTGCAATCTCAACGCACGAGATTTAAGTCAATCAGTTTCTCCTTCCTTCGCACCTTGCACCGAAATCGCTGGAGTCGTCTTCTTTGCCGGCGGTTTTCGCCGCCTTCAACACCGGATCCAAAATCCCCTGAAGATTCTTCTCACTGTACTGAAGCACGGCGGTCCTCAAATCGGTACCACGGAGGTTAATGCCGATGTGGACTCGCCTGAGGAGCTTCCCTAATTTGCAAATCCACCGTCCCTTCTTCCGATCACTCCAAGAAAACCCAACACCGGAGTTGCACCAGTCGCCGCTCGTCTTCTCCCCTGTGCTATGCGCTGACTTCTCCGCCGGCACCTTTTCTGTTCAAGGTTTCCTTATGAACCGCTTCTGCAAATTCCAACCAGTCTGGTGACCCAAAATAAAAAACCTTTACCGAACCACCGTCCCAGCCCCTGCAACTCTTCTCCGCCGGAATCCTTCCTTCTCCTTCTCTGTGCTTTCCTTGATTCTTCTGCAATTGAAAAAACCAAGCACCACGAATCGCCTTTTGCACCCTTCGGAGAACCGCTGCACCGAATGGATCAATAAAACACCTCTGGCGACGCCACTGTTTGGAGAAAAAAAAACTCCGGCGAGAATCTTCGCTGGCCTCTGCACTGACTTGCCCAAGTCGTAGAATAACTTGGGATTTAAGGGACTGCTTGTGCGATTTTTTTTGTGCAAAAAAAAATATTTTTGATAAATCAAAAATAATAATAACTTGTTCGATCTCTCGCGGTTTTGAATCGTCCATCGTCGGCTCTGATACCACTTGTTGGGATTTAACGGCACAAAATCCTCGTAAAATAATAAAAATAAAATAAGGATCTAGAACAAGCAATCACACACAAACACAGATATACGTGGTTCGACTGGCTGCCTACCTCAACGGGAGAAAAACGTGAAAATCCACTATAAACGGAGGGGTTACAAAGTTCACTCGCTCTCTAACTCTCTCACTGAGTCTCTAACCGAGTCTCTCTCTAGGTTCTGAGTCTCTCACTACAATTCTGAGGCCTAGCCTCATTTAAATAGAATTACAAGGAATCCTAGATAAAGCAAGTTTCCTAATTAGATTAGAAAACCTAAAATTCGAGTTAATCCCAACAAGAAGCAATTGGTGAATTATCGTGACAAGAGATGATTGTCTTGAACTTATTTAAACTTATTTTAATCCAATTTGAACAAATATTTTTAAAAATCACAGGAAGAAATATCTCATCTTAAATGGAATTTTTTTTCTCATTATCATATCTTTTTTGTACTATAAATTAAAGAACTTAAAAAAAAAAACTTAGTTTGGTTAAAACGTGATTTAAGATTTTAGTACAGGTAGAAAAGTTATTTTTAATCGTTAATCTAGAACTTCAAACAAAAAGTTAAAACACTAATTTTAGATCACGAGTCAAACGAGCCCGAAATCAAACACAATTGGTTCCCTCTCTAATAAATTCCTGAATCCGCCACTGCAATACCATCGAATTAGAATAATAGGTCTCAAAAAAATACAAAACAAAACCCTAAAACAGAAAGTAAAGTGCCGAGAAAAACAACCAAAAATCGATGAATCCAAGACAACTCAAAACTTAAAGATAAAATTAGATAGATTACCCAAAGCGGAAACAACAAAGAAAGCAGTAGAAACCAACATAGAGAGATAATTTGAGTGAGCTGTTTTACTTGGGTTTTCTGGTGTGAGCGCTCGCCAATGCAGCTTATATTAACTGGGTTTGAGGCCCTCGCATGGGCGATTCTAGATGTGTGTGTGTATATATATATGTATGTATATATATATATATGTATATATATCACAACCACAAGCACTCCTGAAGGAGATGCTTTGGGATGAAACACGCCAAAAGCGATTAAGAATTCTGATTTCGGACGGCTGTGAATCGTTCACTATTGAGAGAAAAGAGACAACAGACCTTTTGTCAAACGGAGAAATACGTGAGTGATTGGTATTTAGATATTTTTTGGTTTAGATATTTTATGGGTTTTTTTTTGTTTTTGTTTTTTCATTATAGAAAAGATAATAAAATATTAAAATTTTGTAATAAATAAATAAATAAAAATATTTAAAGATAAAAAATAAATTATTCTTCAGGAATAATACTATTAGTGATCTTCGTGATCACTATATATATTTATAGTAATTTTCAGGTTCACGTTATACATTTCTAGTAATCTTCAGGATCACGTTTGTGTATTTCATAAATAGTAATTTCTCTGTGAATTACAAAATGGGCATCTCAGTATAGAGAATCTGTCAACGGAAGGCTTCCTTATATAGGAATCCAAATGTTACTATACAACATTATTTCAACTACCAGAATTAAATACAATTACTATGCAGATACTATGCGTCATAAATGTGGTGGTTGGGCAGCTAAGGGTTAAGCGTCCACATTTTCAACACTTCCCCTTAACGATGACCAATACTAAGAATATGTCTCATTAAAACCTTACCAAGGAAAATTTTGTGGGATAAAACTTTTGGTGAATGAAAATGACTACAGTATTCTAGTCTTTAAGATAATATCATCAAATTGCCTCATTAAAACATCGTTAAGGAAAACCAAGTGGAAAAAAATCCTTAGACGAAGGAAAAATAGTATAATCTTTAATTTTATCTTAAGCAATGATCTCTCCCTCAATTTAACATGACAAATCCTTATGTTGACGAATTCTAATTTTCTATACTAACTTCTTAAAAGTCGTAGTCGGTAACGCATTTGTAAATAAATATATCAGATTGTCATTTGATCTTATCTGCTGGACATCAATGTCACCACTCTTCTGGAGCTCATGTGTATGGAAGAATTTTGGAGATATTTGTTTAGTTCAGTCACATTTGATATGACCTCATTTTAATTTGTGCGATGCATGCTGCATTATATTCACACAATATTATTGGATTGTTGTTGATAGAAGAAAGCTCACATTTTTTACGAACATGCTGAATCATTGACCGCAACCAAACACACTCGCGACTTGTTTCGTGAAGTGCCAAAATCTCAGAATGATTTGACGAAGTTGCTGTTAAAGTCTGTTTTATCGACCTCAATGATATAGTTGTATCACTATTAGTAAAAATATACCCTGTTTGTGAACGAGCTTTGTGTGGATCAGAAAGGTAGCCAACATCTGCATATTCAATGAGTTGTTTTCCGGATTCAATTGAGTATAACAACCCCAAGTCTGTTATTCCTTGGAGATATCGTAATATGTGTTTGATTCCATTCCAATGCCTTCGAGTTGGTACAGAGCTATACCTTGCCAATAAATTGATCGAGAATGATATATCCGGTCTTATGCAATTTGCAAGATACATAAGAGCACCAATTACACTAAGATATGGTACTTCAAGACCAAGTAGCATCTCACCATCTTCTTGAGTTCGAAATGGATCTTTCTTTATATTAAGTGTTTGGACAACCATAGGAGTACTCGATGGACAGGTTTTATCTATAGAAAAATGTTTCAGAACCTTTTTTGTATATGTTGACTGATGTACAAAGATTCCTATTGGTAGATGCTCGATTTGCAGACCCAAACAAGATTTTATTTTACCAAGATCTTTCATCTTAAACTCATTCTTTAGACATTCAGTAGTTCATCTTAGCTCTTCTAGAGTCCCAACTAGATTCAAATCATCTACATATACAACGATAATAGCAAAATCAGATTCTAACCTCTTTATAAATACACATGGACAAATTGGATCATTGGCATATCCCTGTTTGATCCAATATTCACAGAGTCGATTGTACCACAAGAGCTCAAATTGTTTCAGTCCATATAGTGATCGTTGCAACTTAATTGAATAAACATCCGTAGGTTTTGAATAGTATGCTTCAGGCATCTTATATACTTCAGGAGTTTTCATGTAGATATCAGTATTAAGGGACCCATATAAATATGAGGTTACCACATCCATGAGATGCATATCCAAACTTTCTATAACTTCCAAGCTGATCAGAAATCTAAATATGATTGCATCAATGACAGGTGAATATGTTTTCCTTATATTCAATACCAAGTCTTTGTGAAAAATCTTGTGCCACTAAACGGGATTTGTATCTTACAATTTCATGTTTCTCATTACGTTTTCTCACAAGTACCCATTTATATCCAACCGGTTATATCCCTTTAGGGGTTTGGACTACAAGTCTAAATACTCCGCGATTTTTTAAACCATTTAATTTAGCTTGAATTGCTTCTTTCCACAATGGCTAATCATTTCTATGTCGACATTTTTCGACGGTTAGTGGTTTAATTTCATTATTACTTCTGGTAATGTCAAGAGAAATTTTATATGAAAATACATAGTCGACAATGATTTGATTTCTATCACATACTTCTCATGTGCACATGTAATGTGAGAAGATCTCATTATTTTCAGGTATCGATTCCTCTTCAAGGGAAGAATCATTAGAAATCTTCTCTTCATGAGGTCCACTTTTTGTGAAAATCTTGTTTTTGTCTTCTGTTCAGAAGGTCCCACTTCTTGTGGGAATCTAGTTTTTGTCTTCTCTTCAGGAGGTCTCACTTCTGGTGGGAATCAAGTCTCTTCAGGAGAACTTATCTTTATAAGTACAATATTTTCAGAAGGACTATCTTCTTTGTCTTGAATTTTCCTTCCCACTTCTGGTGGGAATCGAGTCCCTTTAGAAGACACTTCCTTGTCTTGATTTTTTCTCTTATGGAAAATCTTATCTTTTGCACCGACAGGTCTCCCACGCTTCAGACATGCCATAGATTTATTTGCTACATTCTCACTCGATTGTCCTTCAAGGACATCAATTTTTGTAAGAGTGTTAGCAGTTGGTAAATGAGACTTAGTTACTTGTTTTGTATCGTTAAATGCATTCAGTAATTGATTTGCATTAACTTGCAAATCAGTAATCCTTTGAACTTCTAGTTCACATTGATTAGTACAAGGATTAAGATGAGATAACATCGAATTATTCTAAGTGATTTCATGTCGAGTTTCAGGCTACGACTTTCTTTCCCTAATGATGGAAAGACTGACTCACTAAATTGACAATCATTAAAACATGCTTTAAATACATCACCAGTTACGGGTTTTAGATACTTAATGATACATAGAGAATCAAAACCCACATAAATTATAAGATGACGTTGACGACCCATTTTGGTGCGTT
The DNA here is from genome assembly GCA_035668455.1 of Sarracenia alabamensis. NCBI lineage: Eukaryota > Viridiplantae > Streptophyta > Magnoliopsida > Ericales > Sarraceniaceae > Sarracenia > Sarracenia alabamensis. The sequence continues at coordinate 5,998 of JAULLH010014074.1, forward strand.
GAGCGGGTGCAATAGAATCATACACCGTGCAACTAATAAAAAATCATTATGTAACTAATATTTGGTTCTTAACCAAGTACAAGCTGTAACGATGAGTACTTATGGTATGAAATTTGTCTAATACGAACCAGAGATGTTATATGTAAAATAGTATGTCCCCACGCTAAAACTGGTAATTTTGTCCTCATAAGTAAAGGATAGACAATTAACTGAAGTCTTTCAATTTGAACCGATTGTTTTAGAACTTCTAGAATATTATTCTAGAGTGTCGGGTTAAGTTTTGTGGTTTTTGGATCGGGTTTGGGTTTCGATTTTTAGAATTTTAAAATGGGCCGGCAGGGGTCCGCTCGAGTAGACCCAAGACCGCTCGAGCAGTCTTAACAGACTAGAATTTTAAGTTAGGTCGCGAAGTCGGGTTCTCTTATCTTATTTCACTTCTTTTCTCTCTCTCTATAGAAACTGAGGAGAAATGATACTAGGGTTCACTGTTGGTTATGGTTTCACATTATATTACATGTTGTAACAGTGTTAATGTGAGAAGAAATTTTGGTGAGGGTTGGACTTTAGGGTCCTAAAATGGTATTTTCGGGCAAGCCCCGGTAAGTCGTACGGGTGTCGAATCACAACTTTTATTTTGAAAATCAAAACTTTTTCTTAAAACTAAACTTGTGATTCGACAAAGGTTCGAAGGCTTGGTAGTCCCAAATCATCGGACGGGTGACTCCCTAGGTTGGTTTATGACACTCGATGTTGGGTAGTCCCGAATCATCGGGCAGGTGACTCCTTACGTTAGTTTACGACACTCGGTGTCGGGTGGGTGATGGCCTACGTCGGATTACGACACTCGGTGTCAGGTGGGTGACGGCCTACGCCGGTAAATGTTTTCCTTACATTATAAACGGTTTTCTTAGAAACTATATTATTTTGCTTATATGTTATGTTGTTCTAACTGCTTAAGTTAGGAACTGTAAAGTGGTTTTAAGTTAAATGGTTTTAACTTGCTGCCTGAGCTGATTCCATAATATTTATAAATTGAGGTATGTGACTTATCCTATATCCACTATGGAATGGTAAAGGTTGGTTTTGATAAAGAAAACTTGATCACTGGATCAGTGTTTGCTTAAAGCTCAGATCGGGGTGAGGGTTGGTTTTGAAAAACAGGATTATGCAGATTACAATTTTAAACGAGTTAAAATGTGTACTTTTCTACTGCATAATCATCCTTGCATATTATCATGCTTTCTTAGTTATTATATTTCCTATAAGCCAGTTGGCTAACATTGTTTTACTAACAACGTGCAGGTTTAACAGCGGATGGGTGATTGCTGCTGGATGGGTTTTGGTTTGTCTCTTTCGCGTGGGATCGAGACTATGCTTAGATTAGCATGTTGTACTTTTCCATTGTTTTTATTATGGATCCATGTATGTATAATGGTAGATCTTGTTGGATTATAGATCTTTTGTATGGCCTTATGGCCCTTTATCATTCATTGCTTGATTGGTGAGAAACTCTGGGCAGGTGTGGTTGCATGTACAGGTATGAGTTGGGTTTATGCTTTAAGTTCTTAGTTTAGCTTGTCAGCTTTTACCTATTCATGTGTAGTTGGCAGCCTTTTGGGGGTTGAAATCTCATATGGATTGTTTATTAGGTACAAGGTATGGTTAGTCCTTAAAACAAACGTATCCACATAAAATTTTCTAAAAAAATTTAACGGTGGAGTTTGCTTTAAGAGACCCTTTTTTACTAAAACGATTTTGATCTTGTACCTTCGTAATTCTTGATATGTAGATTAATATTTAACCGATGTGTCGGGTTGGTGTTTCGGGCTCCATTCAGTTGGGTTTATTGCATAGTAGAGATGTATGCTCGTTAGGTTTTCGGCGGTTTAAGAAAACTTAACTTAACAAAAATTTTGTGCAAACTAGACTTTTTCTTTGGGAAACCTTCGGCCATGTGTGCGCTCGAGCGGTCCCTTTGGGCGCTCGAGCGGTCCCCTATTTTCTGGGTAATCCGAAAATGATTCTTATTTTGTAAACATTGGGGGTTTGATGGCAGGCTTTGTGGACACTTTTCAAGTATAGTATTTATATTATTTTAAATATAAAATTGTCTCATGTGCCAAGGCACCATTTCAGTTTCAAACGGCTTAAAATCTAAAGGTTTTTCTTAAGTTTTAACTGGCTAGATTCAGTTTCAGCCTTGTTAGGCTTTCGGTTTGGGTTCCGTGGTTTGTTTTTAGTACGCCAGGTTTTGGGGCGTTACAAGTTGGGTTTGGAATCTCTAATTTGGGACTTATCTTGCACGATTCAAGGTAGTATTTATGTTAACCTTTATACCCTTAAGTATTTATGTATTGTATTTTTGCCTTATACGTTGTTTACGTATGATTTTATGTGAGAACCCTATTTTGGCTGAACCCTAGATGTCGATATACCAAAATTTACTGATGTTATTACTATTCTAAGGTGTTTAGAATAATATAAAATTATCAACTTGTGGGTTAAATGAATGTTTTGAGATTCTAACTTGAAGGCTAGGGTTTGAGAATTAGGGCTTTCTTCAATCTGGGAAAAATGTGAAATTAGCTTTACTAATGTAAAATTGATGGGTTTGATTAGTTTTACTAATGTAAAATTGATGGGTTTTGTGTATAATTAAGCCTCATTATAGTGGTAATTTACAAGATTAAGATTGTGTTGTGGGTAAGAGGTTTGGCGGCTTATGCGACGAGTGACGAGTGACGGACTTGCCTAGGCTAAGCCTTTGTATTTGTTAGCGTCTAGATCTGATCATCCTTGATCCCGTCTCCAAGTGGCCATTCTTCGTGTCTTCTCCTCCTCGCATGCCCTCGATGATCTACAAAAACAAGGAGTTAGCCTTGGGACACCGGTGTGGTGCTGGCTAAAGACTCTCCGACGATCAAGTCAGTCTCATTCATATGTGTATGAATATCTCGTTCATATGTGTATGAATATCGGGTTCTTTGTGGGTGCCCTGTGAGGGAGGAAGAAGAGAGTAGAGAGAGAGAGAGAGGCTTACAGTGAGTTGTAATTAGGTTAGAGAGCTTTCCCTTCCTTGTTTTTATAGCTTTTGGGTGTTGCCCTACTTGGAGTGGGCCTTAGGCCCTACAATCAGTTTGGGCTCCTTGGGCCTATAGGGCCAGTGTTATCTTCATCCCCAACAGTAGTCCCCTATTCTCGGTAGAAGCTGGCCAAAGGTCAGATGCTATCGGGAATACCAATCGGTTTCCATTGCTTTTTTGCGGTTGGCCCGGTCGGTTGTAAGCCATGGTAGCGTACATCGGACTCCATATAATAAGTTTCCCTTTGGCCATGCACCTTTGATTGTAGATGGCTACACTTGTTGTCTCGTCGCTCTTAGCGGACGTTGATCGTGTCGGTCTTACCCTGCCGATCATGTTTGCTATTGTTTGTGCTTGTTTGATTGCTTGGCGTCTTGACTGGTTCTCCAGCTCACAAAATCGGCCGGTTATCTAGTCGGTATTAGATTTGAGAACCTTAAGTGCGGGCTCGTAGCTCAGTTGAGTGTAGTTGGGCGGAGAGGTCGGAAGCTTAAGCGCGGGCCCATAGGCCGGTTGGGCCCAGGTCGGGGCGGGAAGGTTGCGGAAGTTTGAGTGCGGGCTCGTAGCCCGGTTGAGCCCAGGTCGGGCAGAAAGGTTGCGGAAGCTTGCTCGGTTAAAGGACAACCGACCTGGTCGGGCTGGTAAAGGAGCTGCAGATCGGCTTCTTTGGTGAGTCTGGCTCGTCCCAATTATGTGTTCCTGTTGACAGGCAGGATTGGAGGCTGCCTTTGTTCGTATATCTGTTGTAATCCGTTCTCTTACTGTGTAGGATCGAATTTTCCATAATTTTCCACTTGCTAGCATACACTGGCTGGGTGGACTTATGTTGCTTTTTCGGGCCCAAATTGTGGGTATTTACACCTACATATTAGTATTTATGATATTTGACTATTTTTAGGTCATATGATGTATTTAGTGAGTTTGTGAGGATTGAAACTTTGTGGTGATGATTGAGCGGCTCATCCCGTAAGTTGAAGACGACTCACATTGAGTCATCAGGTGGCTCATCCCATAAATTGAGGATGACTCTTGACGAGTTATCGGGCAGCTCATCCTGTAAGTTGAGGACAACTCACATTGAGTCACCAGGCGGTTCATCCCGTAAGTTAAGGATGACTCACATTGAGTCACTGGGTGGCTCATCCCATAAGTTGAGGACGACTCTTGACGAGTCATTGGATGACTCATCCCATAAGTTGGGAATGACTCACATTGAGTCACCAGGCAGCTCATCCCGTAAGTTGAGGATGACTCACATTGAGTCACCGGGCAGCTCATCCCGTAAGTTGAGAATGACTCCTGACGTGTAATTGTGAGGCTCATCCCGTGAGTTGTGGATGACTTCTAGCGAGTCACTAGGGGACCATCCCATATGTTGGGGATGGCTCATTGCTAGTTGAATTCTGATTATTCCCTTATGGTTGTAGTCAGTGACTTAAGACTTACTAATTACAAGTGTTGGCCATTGTGGCTGTGATCCCTAAATGCTTGAAGTGAGAGTAAGTAGGAAAGATTATTTTTGTTAAAATGGGTTATGCATAGTGTTTTGTAAAAAGAAGTTAATGTTTCCTATTTAAGTGGTAATTATCATAACTGTTGCATAACCATCTTCTCATAACATTTTTGCATTCCTAGATTACAATATTTCCTATTAGTTTCGGCTCATGTGTTGTTTTAAAACAACATTTCAGGTGATACCGATAAGACCATAGCGGAGGACTAGAGACAACTTGATGCATTTCTCATCACTCATGATTAGGGACTTGATAGACATGGCTCACCATTTCATATTTCGTTACTTTATCATGAAGTAGTTTGCTTTTATTAGACATTTGGAGATTTAAGTAGACTTTATGGTTAAATTTTTAGTTGTTGGATTTGTAAGGTCTTAAGGCCATCTACATTCTTTGTGTGTATTGATGAGAGGATTTGAGTTTAGATGGGTTCTTTTGGCTTAATCCTATATACCATGTTAATTTTGCATTACATTTTGAGAATTCACGTTATTAGTTTTAAGTAATGTTTTTAACTTGGTTATAAATTTGGATGTATGATTGGGGATGGTTAGAATGGTTTGAGGATAAGTGTATGGTGTAAGATATAGAATTCCTAAGAACGATACTTGAAGTACTTTTTCTCACTTATTGATTTTTCATCATATTTTCTCGCCTGGAAGACCTAATCTTGGGATTTCTAATTTTCTTACACTAATGTAAGTCTCAACCATTCTGATTGTTGTGTATTTGTGACTAGAGATGTTAAAATTAACTTTTGGAACAAAAGGGATGGTTGCGGGAATTGTGCAGAAAAGTGCAGTTCTGCACCATCCGCTCAAGTGGTAGTAGGATCGCTCGAGCGGTCTCAGTTTATTATGACTCCCACGTTTTGTTAATTAAAATTTGGTTTCAAGAAATGTTTTTGGGCATGGTTTGGGGATTAAAATTGAGGGTTTTTAGTCCATTAAAACCTGGAAGATAGATACTAAAACTTATGATTTTAACTTGATAAAAATCAAAATTTTCTTGAATAAAAGTGACACATGTAAATGTGACCCATTTTGTAAATATTAAGTAAGATCTAGTTCTAATTCTGGTTCACATGATTCTATATGTAAGAGTAGAATATTAATTAAGGTCAGGATGTGACAATTATATAGACGAATTGTCTTAATGGTATAATCTAGGAATTGTATTCGTAACCTGATGATTTGAGCAAGTAGCCTAGTAAATGCAGTATTTCGGGTAGAGAGTAGACAAATATGTGACCACCTAGTTGATGCATCTATTAGGAACATAAAATAACGAAATGGTCCACATGGAGAATGTATGGGTCCACAAATATCTCCCTGAATTCTTTATAAAAAGGCTGGAGAGTCAATAATTACTTTTGATGGTGATGGTTTAGTAATCAATTTTCATTATGAACAAGCGCTACATAGATAATCATTTGGTAAAAGAATCTTCTGGTTCTTTAATGGATGTCCAAGCGAATTTTCAATAATTCGACGCATCATTATTGATATAGGATGCCCAAGGCTATCACGCCATAATATAAACAATTTGGGATCTCAGCACTTTTTGTGCACCATTTTACTTATGGTTTCAGTATGATAACCATTATGACATATACCTTTAAAACTCAATAGATTTTTTCTGAATCTGGTAGAGTATAAAGTATCATCAATACAAATTTTTGTACCATTTGATAATATGATATGTTAGCCCGAATGCTTTTTCAATCAAGCCTTAATTTTGTTTTGATTATAACAACACTTTGATTTATTGTTACTAATGCCTATTTATATTATAGAAAATATTCTCAGGTTAAACCTACATTTAAAGCTCAGCAAAAAGTCATCCCTATTGAGACTTGAGGAAGCATCGACTTATCAGTGCACCTGGTTCAAGAAGAGAAGAAGAATCAGTATAAGAAGAAAGAGAAGATATATATGTTAGCCTAAAAGGACTTTCAATCAAGCCTTTGTTTGTTTTGACTTATAACAACCAATTGATTTGATCTTTTGGATGTTAATCTTCCACCTGATAAATCTGGTATCTTCATTCTAATGAAGTTTAGTTTAGATAGATATAACAATCAAATAAATTTATTTATTTAATTATTAATCATACAAAATCATCATGATTAATCAAGGGCCTTAAAATTAACAATCATTTGAATTGGTGTTTAAGGAAATTGTTAGCCTTGTCTTTATAATCATCTTTATGGATGTGCATCATGTGTTTAGTGTAAAAAATATTGTTTTGATCATGATTGCACTAAAGACTTGTTTTGCATGAGTGTTAGTATTTTTCAGGTCTCTACATATTCAAGCTCAGCATAAATCAAAAGAAGACAAGAATTGGACAGTCTGGCAAGATTTGGGTAATCAAGAGAAGATTGGTTAAGTCAAGACAACTAATGGATCGATTTCTCATATTGAGCAAGGAATCTTAGAAAAATGTCAAGGAGTAGATCATACTCAATCTTAAGTTGGGTAAGACAACAAAAGTTTGCAGACCCTGTTGAGACTTGAGATTGAAGGTGATGAAGAAAAGGGGCAGTGATACCTCGAAGAGGCAAAGCTCTCACCTCTTGATATGTTGATCAAGAAGTACAAACAAGCTCCAAGCTTGTTTGTTACTTGAAGTGCCTCAGCAATAGGTAAGGCTTACACCCTTAGATATATTGATCAAGAAGTACAAGCACGCTCAAAACTTTCTTGTTACCTGAAATTCCTCGGTGGCATAAAGGAAGATAACACCATTCTCGAATTCAAGCAGTGGTTTGAAGAATTTGAAGAAGCAAGAAAATGATCAAAGGTTAGGGATTCTGAAGATTGCTTCGAAGATCAAGGGAAATTGAAAATTGGTGTATTGATTCTTTGCCTAGCCTAAGGAGAGATCAAGATTCAAAACCTTGCTCCTTGAAGATCAAGAATTTGTAGCAGAAAGCTCAAGGTCATGAAAAGCCAAGATGAGTTTTTCTTTAAGATGAATAAATTTGAAGTAGAAATATTCTAGTATTGCTTAGTCAAGGGAAGATCAAAGTTCTTTCTGTCATCCCCTCGGCATTCCAGGTATAACTTTGTCCACCAAAGGAATTTGGATTCAAGAGTTGTTCAATTGGATAGAGGACTTCCAGGGCTTCAATTTACATATAAGATTGACCCTAGTTGAAGTTTAGATGAAGGAGATATGATCAGCGGAAGTCTGCTCTGAAGTACTGAAAAGTAGTTCTTTTTCAGCAGAGGAAAAGTTTGGCACTTTTGGTTGAAAGCTCGACACTTTCTGCTAAAGGGAAAAGAAGTTCATCACATTCCGTCCAAAAGTTTGTCACTTCTGCCCAAGGATTTAGCCACACAAAAATTTCGACACTTTCAGTTGAAGGTTCGACACTTTCAGTTAAAGGGAGAAGAAGTTCGTCACTTTCAGTCCAGAGGTTCGTCACTTTTGTTCAAGATCTGAGCTAAAGAAAAGTTCGACACTTTTCTTAGAGAAAGAACAAGGTTCGTCACTTCCAGCAAAGGGGTTCATCCCTTTTCACCAAGACAAAGGACAGCTCTGCATTGAAGCTTCAAAGAAAAAGTTCGACACCTTTGGATAAAGGTTTGACACTTTCGGCTGTGGAAAGTTCGTCCCTTCTCAAGGAAAGTCCGTCACTTCCAAGGAAAGGTTCGTCCCTTTTCAAGGGCAAGTTCTTCCGGAAGATTTTTGGGAAAAGGTTCGACACCTTTGAAGAAGGGTTCGACACTTTATGTGTTGACAAGTTCGTCCCTTTTATGAAAAGTTCGTCACTTTGGAAGCCAGGTTTAACCTGAAGCCTCGAAGAAAAAAGTTCGACACTTTGGAAGAAAGGGTCGACACATTTGTGATTGAGTCAGAAGAAAAGTTTGCACAATGCTCATAAGGTTCACATTTATCCAGAGTCTTTTCTCTCTCCTCAGACCTTAGTAAGGTTCGACACTTTGGATGAAAACTTTGACACTTTATAGATTTCCAGTACAAACAAGGTTTGTCACTTTTAAGGAAAGTTCGTCACAATCCTCAACAGCCAAGAAAGGTTCAACACTTCTCAAGAAAGGTTCGACACTTTCGTGCGTGTATTTGAAAATCTGGTGCTGCAACGGATCTATTTTTCTTCCCAACTTTTATATCTTCTCCCATAATATTCATATCTTGCCGAAGGCTATTTAAGGAGAATGGTTTGAAGTCATAAAGGTTGGACAACACAAGAGAAAAATGGATCACTCACAACTATCATTCCCATGTTTTAGCTCAATTTTCACATTCTTATTCTTTGAGCTTTATTTTAGTTTCTCTCTAGTTTGTCTGTACCAGTTATTGTACTCCTATTCTCTACATATTTCTGATTTATTGTAATTGCATTTAGAGAGAGAGAGAGAGAGAGAGAGAGAGAGAGTGAAATCATTGTAGTGAGTTTTCAAATTGTAAATCACATCACTAAGGAGGATCACTACCACTACTGCTATAACTTTATTTCAGCAAGATTACGCTTCACCTTTAAGGAAGAATATCCTTCGATTGGCCTTCAACAATATTAGGCTTCGATTGGCCTTCAACAATAATATGTTGGAAGATAGCCCAAATCTTCTAGGTTGAAGGATAGCCTGTAAATCTTCTGTATAAGGTTTGGAAAGTACCTGCAAGCATCTCCCTTAGTAAAAATTCAAGTGCTGTTTGAGAGAGTGGACATAGGTCCGAATTTAGTCGAACCACTATAAATCTTGTGTGTGTCTCTCTCTCCCTTATCTCTTTATATTTTCAATACTATTTGTGCATATTTTTTTGTT
>JAULLH010015149.1:0-15383 GCA_035668455.1 Sarracenia alabamensis
GATTCAAAAGCATGCTTGTTGATGATTAATTGAGTACACACACACACACACCAGGTGTAAGGTTGAGAAAGTTATCACGAATCATTTTACAGATTAAAGATTACTTTGTTTGGAAGTTGAGAGTACAGAAATTTACAAATTTATCTTTAAAGTTCTCAGATGATATCTGATAGCCTATTGGGATGGGATTATGATGCTAGTATATGTGTCTATGTAATTTGTATTTTCCTTTTCTTTCTGTCTGCTTTATTTATGATTTTCTCGGGGACTAGCAAAGTGTAAGTTGGGGGGTGTGATCGGCACTCAAAAGTGATGATTTAGACCCATTAATTTACACTGGGTTATTCCATATTTATTATCTAATATATTTTTTTGTATTTTTTTTGTGTATAAGATAGGAATTGGAGGAGGGACGCAAAAAATCAACAAAAACAGCCATTTGAGCAACAGAAACCATGCAACTATACAAAGACATGGAAAAACGGACAACGGAAATTGACATACCTTCACCATTTTGTCCATAACTTTCTGTAAAAATTTAATTTGGATGCGAGGACATAACCATTGGAAATAATACTTCCGGGGCTTCAATTTGGACCCAAGAATGACCAAATTTCGAGCCCGGAAGAAGATATGCACGTTTGAAGTTGGACCAAAATTGTAGTGGCTGAGAAGCGTCCGGACGGACGTCCAAAGCGTCTGGATGCCCATTCCGTCCAGATGCCCATTCCGTCCGGACGCCCGTAAATTCTGTCCGAACGCTCACCCAAAAATGACCGGTTACTAAATTTGATGCTACTTGACGTGGACACAAAGGAAATTTCGTCCGGACGCCCAAAAATTCCGTCCGGATGCCCAGAGACCAAAATTGCTAAAAATGAAGTGGCGGAAAAACTATACATAGGGCCATTGTATTTCATTCTAGTTCACTTATGATCTCTCAAATTCTATACCTCCTCTCTCATATATAGTAGTTAGTAGTTCTTTTGACCACCCGGGCCAAGTCACCTCTGGAAGGTCCGAACCTCGCTGAGGAGCTGCCGATGCCAATCGACAACAATTTGTCGATGGAGCTTTGCCCAACCATGAGTGGCTAGGTTCCTTCCTCCACCTCGGGTGACGATGAAACCGAAATTGGTAACATATGAGTAGATTTAGTCCTTATTTTATTTATGCTTTGTAATCAGATTGTTATGCAACAATATTATTAAATCCCTTCTGTGGATATTTTCTAATTAATTGAATTCCCGTTTAAGCTTTCTGTGATTGCATTAAATGAGTGTTGCATGATTGTTTTAACTGTTCGAATATGCAAATATGAGATAGCCTATGCCATGGATAAGACGGGCCGTGCTCCGGACGGGCCGTGCTATAATCTTGGATAGACTATGCCTTATTTGTGATTCGGGATTCTAAGAGTAGAACTTGAGATACGCTATGCTCCGGATAGGGTATGCCTTGTTGAACTTAGAATTTATCTTTCTTGGATATCCATATCGGTCTTGTCACGATAGAATCTAATCTGATTTAAAGCTAGATAAAATAGGAACTATATCGAAACTAAATTATCAAGTAACGGTGGATTCTAACCCTGAGGTGGAACCCTTCTCATTAATTAATTAATTCCCTTTTTAATTGTTATTTACTTTTACTTGTCAAAATTTTTTCCAAACAAATCCAAGATTTACTCTTTTCTCTTTAGATTAAATAGTTTGAACAAAATATTATTTCTTAACATTAAAAATAGCTCTCTTCCTCGTGGGATCGACCCTGGACTTACTATTATCTACCTAGTTAGTACTAGATCTTGGTATAATTTATAAAACAAACAGTTGACACGTGATTAACGACTACACGATCGGTTACACCAGCCACCAAGGGCATCCCTCAAGGTGAGAGATCTCCCAATCGCGGCCTCCATATCCAAGGGTCACCTGCCCTCGCACTATCACTACGCTTCCATCCACCGTACCTGGAAAAGGCTTCCCATCTATACCTACCAGGTAATGTGCTTCTCATGACACAGTGATAGGATTCGAAACACGCTACTCACAACATAATACGTAACACAGTGTACATACTACTATATTTACCTTAGATACACCTCACATAGCCTTCTAACTTCCAAACCTACTCCCGAGAGTAGGATGACTCCTCATCTAGAAAACCTCTTCCCAACCACAGGTCAAGCATAAACCATAATCAAAGTCTTATCCTGTGCATAAGTCAACTCACACCTTTGGACTAACAAGTCAATAATCAACATATTGACCACATCAATAATATATGACACTACATCATCACATACCTAGTAGATTATTTATAATGGTAACTCAATCAGAACCACTCGTCAAGATTTCCATGTAGAATATGCGTTAGCTAGGCCCCCTTCTAAATGGAATCCCAAACCAGTAATTGGGACGCCGAAGCAAGAAATAGCATCCACTGAGCCTTACCTCCATACCAACATAGTCAAACACATGCGCAAATAATTCATATCATAGCTCAAACATGCAAACACTCACAAAAGGAAAATGCAACATGCAAGTCATCCCTCACGAACTACCACACCCCTTCCCACGGTTCAAATTTTTCGAACTGTGCTCTGATACCAAACTGTCACACATTGACCTTAGTGGAATTAATTGAAATAAATTTTTTACTAATAAAAATTAATAGAATTAATCTTTTTTCTCTCTTCATTAATATCTTCACCTTCTTCCTTAGCCTCGTCATCCGTACTAATCCTTTTACAGTCCATTCTAGGACTAACTCGTGCTAAAAAAAAAATACGTAATCTTTTACTACCTTTAAAAAGATTACAACTTTATCCCTTTAATCCTTCAAATTTAAACATTTGTGTTCCAGGTTTTTGTCTATTAAAACCCAACAATAATACTCCCAAACCAAGCCCAAAACATTTTTGAAAACTCCACTTTTAATGAATTTCGGTGAGAATTTAGTAACAACTGATACCGCTCGAGTTGTCTCACCTCCGCTTGAGCGTTGAATAGACTGAGAGGCAGTGCCTGCACGGCTTCCTGCTTATTCACTACCCACCTGCAATATATATTCCAAACTATCTAAAAAAGGGCTCCTAACGATTTTAAAAAATTATTTCTTCATAAAGACAACGTAACCACCACTTCTACAAGTCTAAACTTGTAACCAATTTTAAATAAGTATGGATCCAAAAAAGGAATAGAAAAATTCAATTGAATAACTAAAATTCGTTATGCGAAATGTCTCAAATTCACCATTATTAACTTCAAATCCAAACTTCATCCACCAAAAATTCCTTACCAATGCATGAAAAGAACGAGAGGTCTTTTAACCTTACCAATTTATTAGTCCACCATGAACATTTTAAACACAACTACAAATTAAAATGATTTATTCTTCAAACTACTTATAATTGAATCAACGTAAATAAATTTCATCCACAAGCCCCTCATCGACAGTGACAGGGAATGCGCCCAAATTCGGTCTACTCTTCCGCTATAGCTTTACCTGGACCACATGGGTTGTTGTTTCATAACAAAAATAAAACACTAACGTAAGCAAAAGCTTTTATGAAACATGATGAAATAATATATGCATGATTATAGTGGATTATTTACAAGAAAGTGCACCAAAGCTTAGTCTTCAAATGCATACCCAAACTTCTTCTTAAGGCTACCTCATTACCTCTCGTCTGTTTCTCTTCCGAATAGATAAATCCATTCTATCATTAGTTTTTATAAATTAGTTACACCACGACTATCGTTCATGCCTCTGGTTTACAACGAACCGACTTTTCATGGTGATGGACCACCCACCATATACTTCCTTCTTATTGGATTACTTATCTAATAATCGAGGCCTCAGCTCAATGGATTGATTATCCATAAGCATCTAGAGCTCACTATGAGCTAAGAACTTCGTCCCCGCTTTAAGGTTGGGCCCTCTTATAACTTCATAAATATGATCACATTTTGAAACTTCGACTTCGAGTATAGACTTATAGTATATACATATTATAGACAATGAAATAACTTCGTCCCCGCTTTAAGGATGGACCGTCCTATAACTTCTCAAACGCTTCCATATTCTAATACTTGGACTTCAAGTATAGACATAGTATATACTTATTATACACATTGAACCCCAAATGGAGAAGCCTAGGCTACTCCCATACACTTCCAACAATTCAAAACTTCAAACTTCAAGTATTCAACAAAATTTATAGTTATCATGTATTTGAACCTAACGGGAAAGCCTAGGCTAACCCGACAATCTCTACACGTCCACCGAACCCCTACTTCTCAAAAACCACCCTAATCATGTCAATTCATACCCTCAAGAAGTGTTTACTTTCTTATAAAATTACTGAACATTAATTCAAAATAATATATTTGCAATTTTTGTCAATTTGTAAAAATACCCCAAATTTCCATAAACCATAACCTTAAGGTTTGGGTCATCCACAACTTCCAAGCATGAAATTGAAATGTTTAGGCTATTCTAGATGTTCTAGAATCACAAGAATGTACTCAATTTATACAAACAAATTATTAGGATTCAGATTTCATAATCCTCATATTGAAATCACTTCAAATCTTCATAAAATTAACAAAACTTCACATTCACATTCATGCGTTCAACATAGGTCATGAATCCTACCTCGAATCAATGAACAAAGGCTTGAATAAATCAAGATTTGGAGCTCCAAACCGCAGCCCTAAATGTGATACGTAAAGGGTTTCGAGTTGAATTCAATCTAACTTTGAATATTGAGTCAATAAATAAAAATACTTCAAAACATACCAATTAGAGGGTTGGAATCGATCCAAAACTACATCTTTAAGAACCCCGACTGTGCCTCACTCGTCCTCTGTCGCCACAATATAAAAAATAAAAGATATGAGGATCAAATCTTCGAAATCACAACTTAAAAACGGATCTGCTGTTATGCGACAAGCGCTCAAGCACTATTTAGCTTGCTCGAGTGCTTACCTGCATGAAGCCACAGTTTGAAACTTCAAACGAGCATAACTTCTTCATCTAAACTCAGAATTAGGTCGTTCTTATATACAACTTGAAGCCCCAGAAGTCTTCTTTCCAATAGTTATAGTCTCACTTCAAAATTCATCTTGTAGAAAATTTATCTAAAATAGTGGTATTTAGCTCGGGCACTCATCTGCACTTTGCAGCAGTTTGAAACTTCAAACGAGCATAACTTCTTCATCTGAACATAGAATTGAGTCATTCTTATATATAAATCAAATCCCCAGAAGTATGCTTTCCAATGGTTCTAGTCTCACATCAAAATTCACCTTGTAGAAAAAGTTATGTTTGAAATAGTGACGATATGTTAGTTTCCTTTACTTACTTTAGCATGGTTTTTTTACAGAACCTCTTACCAGACCGAACCAGTCTGCAATTCCACCACTCTAGGTCCATCACAATCACCCGAAGACTTCATTTAAGAGATCATTAAATAAAATAAACTCAAGCCCTTACAGGTACTGACGCCAGATTAACATCAGGTGAGTGTTCACTTTAGCCCTGGTTGTGGCCGGGAGTTGGGGATTGGAGATGTTGGAGTAGGTGCTTTGGAGTAGTTAGGTGGGACGATAGGTATGGGTTATACATGCTTCATGTTTTTCCCTCTACACCAGCATGTTTCGTACAAATTGAAAACTATATTGTTTTCCCTGGACTATTTGTTTTTCTAACTATTCAAGTTAAGAACTGTAAAATGGTTTTAAGTTAAACGGTTTTAACTTGTGGACTATGCGAATTCCATGATGATTATAAGTTGTAGTGTGGGACTTAGCCTATATTTATTATGGAATGGTAAGTGTTCATTTTGGTAAAAGAAACTTGGTCCTTTGGATCATGATTTGGTTAAAACTCGCCTCTTGGTGAGATTTGGTTATGAGAAAACTGGATTATGCAGTTAACAATTTTTACGGGTTAAAATATGTATTTTTTTTTCTTCATAATCGTCCTCACATCCAATCATGCTTTCTTTATTATCATATTTCCTAGAAGCCGGTTGGCTTACGTTGTTTTAGTAACAACGTGCAGGTTTAGCGGCGGATGGGTAATTGCTGGTGGATGGGTTTATGGTTCGTCTCCTTTTTGTGGGATCGAGTCTTATGCTTGGATTAGCATGTTTTACTTTTCAATTATGTTTTTATGGATTAATGTATCTGTTGTAGATCTTGTTGGATTATAGATCCGTTGTTTGGCCTTATGGCCCATTTATCATGTATTGCATGATTGGTGAGTAACTCTAGGAAGGTAGTTTCATTGGTTTCATGTACAGGTGTGCATTGGGTTTATGGTTTAAGTTTATATTAGCTTATCTTGTTATCTATATTCCTATTTATGTATGGTTGGTAGCCCTTTGGGGGATGAAATATTAATCTCATATGGATTGTTTATCAGGTGCAAGATATGGTTAGTCCTTAAAACAAACATATCCACGCAAAATTTTCTAAAAACATTTAACGATGGAGTTTGCTTTGAGGGACCTTTTTCTTCTAGAACAAGTTTGATTTTGCACCTTCGTAATCCTTGATATTTAGATTAATAGTGAGCCGATGTACGGGGTTAGTGTTTTGGGCTCCGTTGGGTGGGGTTTACCACTCGGTAGAGATGGATGCTTGTTAGGTTTTTCGGTGATTTAAGAAAACATAACATAACATTTTTTAGCAATCGGATTTTGCCCTTGAAAACCTTCTACCATTTGTGCGCTCGAGCGATTGCCTATTTTCTGGATTATCCGAAAATGGTTCTAATTTTGGTAAACTTTTGGGGGTGGTAGGCTTTGGGTACACTTTTCAAGCATAGTATTTATACTTTTTTCTTTATAAAATTGTCTCGTTTGCCAAGGCATTGTTTGGGTTATAAAATGGTTTAAAACTTAATTATTTTTCCTAATTTTTAATTGGCTAGTTTGGTTTCGGTCGTAGTTGGGATTTTAGCTCGGGTTCCATGTTGTTACATTACTAGCTTCTTGTGAGCTATCAGATGGCCCATCCATTAAGTGGGAACAAAGTCATTAGTTTTTTGTGAGCAAAAAGTTACTGGATAGCCCATCCATTATGCGGGGATGCTACTCGAGAGTCAAAATTATGGAATTATGTTTTGAGGTTCCAATTAATAATGTGATGTTCATCTGTTTGCCTGTTAAGACGTTGTGTAGGTTCATCTGTGTGTCTGGATGAGGTGGGAAGAGAAGTAAAAATGTATTTTTGAAAAATAGTTATGCGAGGTAACTTTTCGTGAAAGAATTGATGTCCATTTATTGTTGAACAATATCTTGTGTTTTCATCACTATGGCATAACCTATCATATATAACACTTGTGTTATCATTATTATCACTTTTCCTATGAGCATTGAATCACGTTATTGTTTTTATTGTCTTATGAAAACCACAACCCATGTTATACAGGTAAGACCATTGAGAAGGAGTAGAGCTGACATGACTTCCTCCCTGTCACTATTGGTGAGGGATTCTTTTGTTATACTTTGAGTTATAATTAAATTTATGTTCATGGATTTTCAGTAGTTATGTTATGTTGGCTATTATTGACTCTATGGTTTATTTCATTCTTTGTTGAATTTTAAGGCCATATGGCCTCTCCTTATAACTTGCATGCATGTGTGAGGACTTGGGTAAGTGGATTTCATGGGCTTGAAGATTAAAAATTTCTTTCGTGTTGACTCATTTATTGAACGAAATGAGAATAGGTTGTTAGTTATCTTATAGAATGTGAATGTAGTATCTCGTACGGATGTAGAATGGTAAATGCTTACAATGGTTCAAAGGTTTTGAAGATTGAGCAATGTTGAAATGCCAATAAAAAATATGAATTTTTTTTACTTGGGAAAGGTAAAATGTTTCAGGATTTTTACTTTATTTACATCGGTATTTAGTTGGATCATTATAAGCATTTGGTAGAACACTTTTGGATGTGGAAGGAACGGGTTTAGGAACCAAAATAACAAAATTTCTATTGCTGGAATAGAGCTGGATGTGCTTGTCTGCACATATCGCTCGGACGGTCTCCGTTGATATTGAATTCTATCCTTTTTTTTTGTAAAAGTAAGATTATTAAATTATGCTTAGGGCTTGGTTGGGAACGTAAAAGAAGGGTTTTTACTCCCAAAAATATGAGGTTTGGAAATGTAAATTTGATAGCTTAATTTGAGAAGGTTTTAATAATCCTAATGGTTTTAATGTTACGAACTGTTTTCTTTTCCTTTAAAATAGCACTATGTCAACTCTAAAATAAATTTTAAGGAGACCACTACTGGTGAGGAGATTAGCGTAAAAGGTCAGGGTGTGAAACTTTTACTGAGGCGTTGTGAAAGAGGTATTTGATAACTATATAGAATGGCTAGGTGTGAGATGTATTCCTGTATGGCTTTACTTATAAGTGGAAGATTGCTAGGTTTGTATACTAAAAGCCATATTTTTATGTGTTTATCCCTTAATTATTAATGAGAAACTATCGAGAATTATTTGCATTTATCGTTTCATATCTATATGGATTATATTTATATGACGGATGTTTGCATTGTCTGTATATTCTGTCTAGTATTTGATTCAGTGCATGAAGCGCGGTAGATTGGATTTAAGGGTTTGACATAATATACTTGGTAGGGTCAAAATTGCAATGGATTTGGATAATTCATTGGTACGATTGTAGCACATCATTTTAGTGACTAGTCTTGACTAAGTTTAACAGGTCAAATTTAGTTTTGCGAATTCAAAGTTCGAACTCGATGTGTTAGTACACTTGGAGTGTATTGAGTAGGATCAACAAGATGATTACTTCTATAATGAATATATGAATGAATCTACATCATGTATTATCATGTATTTCATGAACTCTTAATCTCAACGTGATTGATTGATCATGATCATTTAATGGGCATTACTTTAAGTCATCAATGTTTGAGATTTCGTCGATAAGATCAATAATACCAATGAGTTGGGTAATTTGTTCGATGGTTGATGTTGTCTTAGGTATCAACCCAAAGGGGGGGGGGGGTGTGAATGGGTTGATTAGCAAACTTTTTAATCTTTTTTAAAACCTTTTCTTTTAAACAAGTAATCACATACAGAGACAATAAATATATGCAAAAAATTTAAGGAGAAAGGTTGAGAGATACTACAGAGTGACATATAGTGGTTCGGTCCTCGTTGACCTACGTTCACTCCCCACGCACCTTGGTAATTCAAATCCACTAGTATCAATTTTTGAGTAGGAAAATTGAAGCCTCTTAAAATTGGAATTCTTCAAATGGGTGAAATGTAACCCAAGCTTTTGAAGTAAAGCGAAGCTTATACAGAAATGGTAGTTGGGTTTGTAGTGATTGGTCTCCTTTATGAGAGGATATACAAAACATTGAAGGTCACTTACAATCACTCACTCTCAAGTATTAAATATACAATAATGGAATAAGAAGAGTGGGTGAGAGGATACAAAGAGAATGTTTTGCAATAATTGATTAGCAATAAATAACTTGTAATCAGAAGGAATAAGAAATTTCAGCTCTGCAGGGTCTTAGAGACTTGAATGCTTGAGAGAATGTGAGCAATAGTGATTAATGTCTTTCAATAGTCTTTTGGAAGAGGGAAAATTACTCCTTTTATAGATCCACAATCCTTGTGACCATTGGTAGCATTTAATGCACCAAAATCTTCCTGTACCGAGCGTAAAATTCAAATTTTATATCGCAGGTGTCGTCTCTTTTGAAACTGGGATGACACAGATAGTAATTGCAAGGAAACTAGGTCAGCTCGGCTTAAACTGTGTCGGCTCCATTTGCTTGTCTGAACCATTTGTGTCAGCACAGATGCATAGAGAGACGACCCGAATTGAGATCCAAAGACTTTGTTTTTCATAACAAAATTGGGACGTCTGAAACACCCTTTGGGACAACCCGTTTGCTTGATCTTTCATTTGAACACCAAAAGTGGGACGACCTGGATTGGAACTAGGACGAGCCAGATTCCTTCTGGAAATCCTGTGAAACTTAGGAGACATCTCCCTTTTGAACTTGGACGGCTCACAAAGGCTTAAACAAAGCTTTGGCATTTTGGCATAAAACTGGGACGAACCGGATGAAAAGGGGACGACCCATTTTTCTCAGACTTAGTTTTCTTCAAAAAATGGGACGTCTCATTTTAATGTGTGTCTACCCAAATCACTTTGATCTTGTCGAAATGAACTTGCCCAGAAACCGAGACGGCACCTTTACAAAAGGGGACGACCTAGATATGTTATTCAAAGCCAGTACCCAAATTGGGATGACCCGGTTACAAAAGGGGACGACCCCTTTTCCTTTTCCAACATAGAACCACTGAGATTTTTCAACACAGACGACCCAAATGTAAAGGGGGACGACCACTTTTTGTTAGAAATTGAAAAACTTCAATTCTTCTATTCCATAACTTATGATTTTGAGTTTGATGCTTAGGAATATATTTCGGGTCCTTAAATCCTGAAAATTACTTGCTAATGCAACTAAAATATTAGTAATTACAAAATCAATGTGTTATTATATGTCAAAACAACAAATGAAGCATGATTGAATAACCCTTGGGCTAACAATCTTCACCTTTTGGACTATGACAACCATTGATTTGTATGCAAGAGAAAACAAGATAAATAATAGCTATAAAAGCTCCCCCTGAACATATGCATTAATATAATGTGTATATGTTTTTAAATTCTAAAGCAGAGCGGGTCTACGAGGATTCAACCTCGATTATTGGCCATCATGCACTTTAGAATTACATAACATATAAACATTAGACAAATGAATATGTGGTTTTGATTTTAAGGGGTTGCAGCAGAGTAATATAAAGATAACTTTGAATTTATGACAACAATATCAAAAAAGAAAATATTTAAAGATAGAGATTTCTATTATTCTCCCCCTCAATCAAACACTATCAGATTTAGACTAGCAAGTCAATAGGCATCACAAATCTCACAAATCAATCATATGTTTTCTCACCCTTTTTCTTATCAAAAAGGAGAATGAGAAGTTTTTAAACTATGTTAAATAAAGGAATATAGCATACAATTCAAAACGAATTAAGAAACACATAATCAAACCAGGAATTGCGTATGCAAACCAAGATAAAAACACATATATAATAACAACCAATCACCAGAATTTTAACACAAAAAAATAAAACATATGTATATATTAACAACCATTCAAAAACAACTAAAGATTAATTGTTCCATGAACCAAAGAAAATTTAGATGTTATCCAGCATCTTGTTCATAGCCTTATTGAATGTGGGTTTGGTTTTCTTGCTTTCAGCATATCTCTCCTTGTTGTGGGTAAATTTTTCAGATTTCTTCTTCTCATCTTTTAGTAGGGCAAATTGAGCATCAATTATAGGATCTATCAGAGTTCCCATCCCTTTTCCTCCTTTTTTCTTCTTCAAACCTTCTTCTTCTTCTTCTTCTTCCTTGTTATCCTTTTCTTTCCCTTACTTGTTGTAAACTTTCATTTATGCAATGTTGGCTTGGTGAGCTTGCTCAGCCAAGACCCTTTGTTAAAAGGATTCTTCTAGTTTCTTAAGCTGAGTCTTCTCACTCTCCAGTTGAGGCTTCTCACTTACCTTTGGCAATGCAGTTGGTTCTTTGATCACAATTCCGTTGCCCTTTCCCTTTCCTTTCTTGGAGGTCCCCTCATTTTTCTTTCCTTCCTTTTCTTACACTTTCTTGGTCTTCTTAACAAAATGTTTGTCCAAATTGGCCATAAGGGAAGAGTTCACCATATGTGTTTCCTCATCTAAGGCTTCCATCTTCTTTCTCATGATATCTCTCAGCTTGAGCCAAAAATCCTTGGCTTGATCTTCATATTGTATGAGAGATTCTGAGATGAATTTTCCAAATTCTTCTCTACACATCTCAGAAATATCCTTATTAAATTTATCTAGATCAGCCATACCTTTGTGCATCCTTTCATCCACTGCATTTCCAGCAGAAAGAGCAAGACTAACTTCCATTTGAGTGTCCTTTTGTTGGACCTTCAATTGTTCAATGTCATGGTCCATGGAAGATAGGGACTTGTTCATGTCTGTTAGCCGCTCATCCACTCTAGATTGGAAAGCTTTTTGGTCTAAGGCCATATATTTGATTAAAAATATAAGCTTAGAATAATTTATAGAAGGAGGAGGAGCTGAGGTGGAATCACAAGCAAGAGGAGGGTTGATATAAATGGAAAGGGGAAGAGAAGTTTCAGGTGAGATGGAAGGAGGTTGAAAGGAAACAAGAGGAATGGGTGGAGAAGGAGAAATGTTTGGTTGAGATGAAGTTATAGCAGCAGTAGAAGTGGTGGCTTGTGAGGTTGAGGAACCAGGAAGTTTGGTAATCCAAACACCATCAACTTTGAACATGTTCATACGGTTTAATGTAGCACTGTTATACACAGAAGATTGTTTGAAAGGAATAGCAATTTCATTGTCCAAATTGATACCAAAATGTTGAAAAACATTGGTAAGATACATGTCATTAGGGAGGGATGTATAGCTTACAGGGTATACATACAACATATGGGATATGAATACGTATCCTAGATGAAGTTTTACATTATAGATTATACAACACATTAGGAAGATATGGAAGTGAGTGACCTCTCCATATTTTTCTATTTGAGGCACAAAAATGTGATTGATAATGTGATGTAAAATTCGCATTTCGGATTTTAAAGAGTTTTCCTCAAGGATCTTTTTAATATTCACATTTTCATCAACAAATATTGTTTTGACAACCTCAATAAGTGAATAGTCAGGGAGATCAAAAGATTTATGGTGATAATCAATGCATATATCTTCATCTTCATCACTTAGTGGGATGTTGAGGATATCACATAAGGAACTAGGGGTTATTATGATTTGAGAACCATTAACTCAAGATGTGATAGTTGTAGTGGGGTAATCAGACTCCTTAATATGTGCAAAGAAAGATTTGATTAAGGTTGGGTAGTGTGGAGCTTTGATTTTGAGGAATTTGTCCCAATCCCTATTTGAGAAGAGTTTATGGAAACTCATCCCATTTGAGTCAAAATAATCGAAATCTATGGCCCTACCAGAAACTACCTTTCTATTTTCGTAGAGAGAATAGAAGAAACGCTCATACTTGGTGTTTTCGAAAGCAATTACCTCTCTGGCCTTTGTAACGGATTGAGGAACTACCCTGGCTTGAGACAAAGTCCCAGCCTTTTGCTTCTTCTTTGCACCAGTGTCCTCCTTGTCGCGAGTTTCCCTAGAACGCTTCCCAGCCGCCTTTAGAGACATCGCAAATGGTGGTTGAGAGTTTAGGTTAGGGTTTTACAGAGGGAGAGATGAGAGGAATGAGGTTTTGAGAGGGATAGGTATCGTCGGAGGTGTGAGAGGTAGGAGGAGACGACTCAAATGACATATGAGGTGTCACGAGTGTTTAAAAACAATATACACTAGAAAGGTTTTTAAGAAGAGAGACGACCCAAAATATACAGGGCATCCTTTTGAAAAAAAGGTGTCGTCCCCGATTGCATGTAGGACGACCCAAAACGTTGGGCAGAGAGTTTACAAAAACTCTGATAAAAGTGTGTCGACCCATTTCACAAATGGGACGACCCAACACTGGTATCCAAGAGTTAGCAAACAACTCACCACAAAAAGGTGTCGGCTTACTTTAAAAAGGAGATGACCCAGAATCAGACAAGCAAAGTTCTAAGCAAAAGGTGTCATCCCATTTTAAAAGGGGGACGACCCAAATTGTGCAGAACATAAGCTGCTGAAAAAGGAGACGACCCAGATCAAAGAGGGTCGGCCCAAAAGCTTATAGTACACAACAGCAACAAAAGGAGACGACCCAAAAACCATCTGGGTCGACCCAAAAAGTTCAGAACATGAAAACTTTAAGCATTTTGCATTGAAATCTTGGGTAATCAAATGTCACACAGATTTAACATGCCAAGACCCTTAAACAAGGTATTAAACCTATCTTCTTGAATGGGTTTTGTAAAAATATCAGCAAGTTGTTTGTCCGTATTAATAAACATCAATTCTTCCTCTCCTTTTTCTACATGATCTCTTATTATGTGATATTTAATCTCAATATGCTTTGTTCTAGAATGCTGAATTGGTTTTTTAGTTAGACAAATAGCATTAGTGTTATCACACATAA
The DNA here is from genome assembly GCA_035668455.1 of Sarracenia alabamensis. Taxonomy (NCBI): domain Eukaryota; kingdom Viridiplantae; phylum Streptophyta; class Magnoliopsida; order Ericales; family Sarraceniaceae; genus Sarracenia; species Sarracenia alabamensis. The sequence continues at coordinate 14,200 of JAULLH010015149.1, forward strand.
TGGGTATGCAATCAAAAGATAATTTGAAATCCTCTAGTTGTTGTTTAATATACAATGTTTGCGCACAACAACTATCGACAGCTAGATATTCAACTTCCGCCATTGATAACACAACTGAATTCTACCTTTTGCTAGACTAAGAGACTAAACACTTACCAAGGAAGTGGCATGTTCCCGAGGTACTATTACAGTCTACTTTGCACCTGACAAAATCCGCATCGGAGTAACTCAACAAGTCAAAGGAATCTTGACTTGGATACCACAATCCTTAAGTCTATTGTGCCTATCAAGTATCTAAGAATACGTTTGATGGCAAATAAGTGACTCTTTAGGACAAGCTTGATAGCATGTACACATGCAAACACTAAACATTATGTCCGGTCTACTAGTAGTCAAATATAGAAGACTTCCTATCATGCCTCTATAGAGAGTTGAGCAAACATCTTTTCCCTTTTCATATTTGTCAAGTTTAGTTGATGTACTCATGGGTGTACCAAAGGGTTTTGCATCTTCCATTTTAAACCGTTTTAACAGATCTTTAATATACTTAGATTGATTTTGGAAAATGCCTTTTGGAGTTTGTTTAATTTGTAATCCTAAAAAGAAATTTAGTTCACCCATGAGACTCATCTTAAACTCTTGATGCATGCATTGGGCAAAGTCCTCACACATTGACATACTAGTATAACCGAAAATAATATCATCTACATATATTTGCACTAAAAGCATATCATCATTAAAATGTTTGATGAAAAGGGTTGTGTCTATTTTACCTATAATAAAATCATTTTTAATCAAAAAGCCACTCAAGCATTCATACCAAGATCTAGGAGCCTGTTTCAAACCATAGAGTGCTTTGGTTAGTTTAAAAACATGATTCCGAAATTTCTCATTTTCAAAACCCGGAGGTTGTTTAACATAAACTTCCTCCTCTATAAAACCATTTAGAAAAATGCATTTAACGTCAATTTGGAAAAATTTAAAACCTTTATGAGATGTAAATGAAAGAAGCATGCGTATGGCTTCCATCCTAGCTACGGGTGCAAAGGTCTCATCATAGTCTATGCCCCCTTCTTGATTGAATTCTTGGGCTACTAATCTAACCTTATTTCTAGTGATTTCACCTTGTTCGTTTTTCTAGTTCCTAAAAACCCATTTGGTGTTGGAAATCAATGCGAAAGCAC
>JAULLH010016240.1:0-15379 GCA_035668455.1 Sarracenia alabamensis
CCATTCTAGCAACGGGAGCAAAGGTTTCTTCATAGTCAATGCCCTCTTCTTGATTGAATCTTTGGGCTACAAGTCTAGCTTTGTTCCTAGTGATATTACCATGTTTTTCTTTCTTGTTCCTAAACACCCATTGTGTACCAATAATTGAATGGTCATTGGATTTAGGGACAAGTGTCCAAACTTGGTTTTTATCAAATTGGATTAGCTCCTCTTGCATAACAAGAATCCAAGCTTCATCGCCAAGAGCTTCTTCTATGTTGCTAGGTTCAGTGAGAGAAACAAATGAAAAATGTGAATGCTCGTTTTGTAATTTAGACCTAGTAGTTACTCCTTTAGTAGGATCACCTAAAATTTTGTCCTTAGGATGATTGTGGACCAATCTCCAAGCATGAGGGACTGAGGTGAATCAATTTGTTGGATTTCACTCTCTTTTGGATCCTTTTGGTCTTCATCTTTAGGCTTATCTTTAGGTTCATCTCCTTTTAGGTCAATTTTATTTATCTCATCTTCAATTAAGTTTAGATCATCAATTTGATCATTTTTGTTAGAAAAGGGGTTAGATTCATCAAAATCTACATGTATTGATTCTTTTACAATTATGGTTCTTTTGTTATACACTCCATATGCTTTGCTAGTTAATGAGTATCCTAAAAAGATAGCTTCATCACTTTTTGCATCAAACTTTCCTAAGTTGGTTTTATCATTAAGCACATAACACTTACTATTAAACACATGAAAATAGGCAATGTTGGGCTTGCACCCCATCCACAATTCATAAAGTTTTTTATTTAAATGTTTCCTAATACTTACTCTATTCATCACATAACAAGATGTACTAATAGCTTCAACCCAAAAATATTGTGGTAGCCTACGTTTGTTTATGATTGTCCTAGCTATTTCTTGAAGGGATCTATTCTTACGTTCAACTACTCCGTTTTGTTGAGGGGTCCTAGGTGCAGAGAAGTTGTGCGTAATACCGTGTTCATCACAAAATTTCTCTATGTCCTCGTTTTCAAATTCTCTACCGTGATCACTTCTAATTATAGTTATAGCATAACCTTTTTCGTTTTGAATCTTACAGCATAGTTTAGCTAGGTGTGTGTGTGCTTTGTTCTTGTGAGCAACAAACAACACCCAAGTAAATCTAGTATAATCATGTACTATCATGAATGCACACACCTTGACTCCTAGACTTGCCACTCGTGTTGGTCCAAAAAGATCCATATGAAGAAGTTCTAATGGCTTAGAAGTGGAGACATCCTTTTTAGTTTTAAAAGAAGTTTTCTTTTGTTTGCCTAATTGACAAGCATCACAAATTTTATCTTTTGTAGAATTTGATTTTGGTAAACCTTTTACTAAATCCTTTTTAGAAAGTTTAGAAATTAAATTCAAGCTAGCATGTCCTAATCTCCTATTCCATAGCCAACTCTCTTTTTCATAAGCTACAAAACATTTTACATTTTGAAGTGACAAGTCATCTGGACTGATGGTGTACACATTATGATCTCTATGAGCTATAAAAGCAATATGTTGATCATGCTTAACAATACATTTATTTTCACCAAAAGACACATTATAACCACTATCACATAGTTAACTAATACTTAATAAATTATACTTCAAACCATCGACTAGTAAAACATTCTTAATGTAAATGGATGAAGGGTTACCTATATTACCAATGTCGATCACTTTGCCCTTTTTGTTGTCTCCGAAGGTCACATGTCCTTTGTCTTTGGTCTTTAAGCAAGTAAAGAAACTTGCATTTCCCGTCATGTGCCTAGAATAGCCATTGTCAAGGAACAATCTATCCTTGAAAGTATCCACCTGCATAGAAGTTAGGTGGAGTGAAAGTTGGTACCCAGTTTATCTTGGGTCTATAAGGGTTAGGATAGTAGTTCATATGAGGTATGCAAGGATGCATATGATGGAAATGTGAAGCAAAGTGTCTATGTGCAACAGGGTAATGTCTATGTAGTCTATATGGCTGTTTTCTATTAGGTGGCCGAGTATGTGCAGAAGCCTTAGGAGGCTTTGTGTTGGCCGTTTTTAGTCTCTTAGGGATTTTGGGTGGAGATTCACCCTTTTTAACCCATACATTATTAGATGGATCATCACCCTTTAGTCTAGAATTACAAGAATAAATAACATGCCCCTTCTTTCCACAAACATCACATTTTAAGACTCTAGGCATTGACGCTTTAACAAAGGGGTTTTTTAAAATTGTTTTATTTTCATGAGGGTTGAAACCCAAACCTTCTTTGTTAAAGTTACACCTAGTACCAAGAATCATATCTAAGTACTTTTCCCCTTGGGTGAACTTAGTTATGATTTTGGTTAGATCATCTACCATTTATTTCAACACTACATTCTCATTTTCAAAAGAGTTTTCAAATTTGCTATCACGCTTTTCATTTTCATGTTCTAAAACTTTTATTTTTGAGTTTAAATCAGTGATTTCTTTCTTAAGGGACTTGTTTTTCACTTTCATATCTTTGAGGGCTCTTAGAGAATCCGCAAGGGCTTCTTGAAGATCCTCAATAGATGAAGTCTTATCATCACTATCATTATAGTTAGAAATGGTTACCTCATTGTCGTCGGCTATGAGACAGAGATTTGCTAGCTCTCCATCGCTTGATTCCTCTTTTCCTTCGCTAGAATCGGTGTCATCCCAAGTCACCTTCATTGCTTTCTTAGGAAATCTTTTCTTCTTCTATATTTTCTTATCCCTTTTCAGTAAGGGACATTTAGGTTTGATGTGCCCCGGCTTATGACAATTGTAGCACGTGACTTCATCCTTCTTCTCCTTAGGATTGGGGTCTCTGCTTGATTGACCCTTGCTTTGGCTGAACTTTCTTCTTCCAAAGTTCTTCTTCTTCCTCAAGAGTCTTGTCATCTTCCTAGTAATCAGGGCAAGATCTTCTTCATCATCATTTTCAGAATTTTCTTCTTCTTCAGAATCTTGAGTAGTGGTTTTGAAAGCCACGGACTTCTTAGGCTTTGAATCCTCCTCCGTCCTTAATGAGAACTCATGGGTAATAAGGGAACCCAAGAGATCATCAAGGGGAAGGGTTATAAGATCCTTTGCCTCCTCAATGGCTATGACCTTGGGCTTCCACCCCTTGGTAGTGACCTGAGAATTTTTCTCACAACCTCTACATTTGAAAAAGTTCTTCCAAGAGCTTTTAAATTGTTAATGACCAAATTAAATCTATTAAACATGTCAGCAAATTTTTCATTTTCATGTATAGTGAATAATTCATATTCTCTAATCAAAACGTCTATTTTCTTATCTTTTACTTGGCTAATTCCTTCGTGAGTAATTTGAAGTTTGTCTCAAATTTATTTAGCATTATTGCACCCTTGAATTCAATTGAATTAATCGGGTCTAAGTGCACAGTGAAGTAGATTCATGGGTTTGCATTTGTTTGCAAAGTTCTCCAATCGTCCTCGGTGTAGTCACTATCAGGTTTGGGGATAGTGCCACCCTCTTTGTTGGTGGTGGAAGGTATGGTGGGACCATTTACAATAACCCTCTAACAAGCCATATCAAATGATTGGATAAAGTAGGTCATTCTTATTTTCCAATAGATATAGTTGGTTCCATTAAACAATGGAGGTCGATGGGCTGATTAACCCTCAGGAAGAAAGCTAGTTTGGTTTGTCATAGATCTCTTACTACAAGTTTTTTTAAGCCTAATCAGTAGCACTTGCTCTGATACCAATTGTTGTCCCAAATATCAACCCAAATGGGGGATGAATGAGTTGATTACCAAACTTTTAACCCTTTTAAAATATTTTCCAAATTAATCTAAATGCACACAGAAAGATATATAATGTACAAAAAATATAAAAAAAGTAAGGTAAGAGAGATACAATACATAAATTTATAGTGGTTCAGTCCTCTTGACTAACGTCCACTCCCCAAGCACCTTGGGAATTCCAAATCTACTAAAAATGATTCTTGAGTGGGCGAATTGAAGCCTCTTATAAATCTGGGATCCTTCAGTGAGTGAAACATAACCCAATCATTTAAGGCAAAGGGGAGCCTTTACAATGATGAAAGATTGTTTGGTAGTGATGGTGTTCTCCTTAATGAGAGGATTTTACAGTTAAAATCTCACTACAGAAATATCGCTCACTCTCACAATAAATGTATAATAAATATGTGAAGGAGAGTAGATGAAGCTGGAGACAATTTTACAGAGCAAAGAACAGTGATTGAAATATCAGTAAATGAATGCTCAGATGGTGGTTGTGTAATAACTCAATATAATGGTAAATTCCCTTATTCTCTAGTGTTTGAAACTTCGAACTTAATGGCTTATATAGATCTGTCGAGATTTAAGCCATTCGAGATATTTAATGCATGAAAAACTAACCCTTGTAGCTTCAGTACAATTTGAAATTAATGCACCAGAATCGAGTCAAGTTGTCATGGAATCGAATCAACAAGATTTTATATAGGTTGGACTCGATTCTAGTTATGCATGAATCGATTGATATGCTTCAAATGTTCCTTGGAGTCGATTCTGATAAGGCCACACTTCAGTTTGTTAGAAGGTGTCTCGAGTCTTATGTTTATAGAAACGGGTATTATAGCCATTTTGGATACTTACACTCAGGTCTCTCAAGTTGACAATTGATTCACATGAATAGAAAGTCGAGTCTGTCAGTGAAAGAGTCGAGTCTTGTATTGAGTTAGTCGAGTCTGGCATTGAGTGAATCGAGTCTGGTATGTCTTACATAGCTTTGAATCGAGTCAGTGATAGGAAGAATCGATGTCTTGAGAGGTGAGAGTTGAGTTTGAGAAAAGAGAGTCGAGTCTTGAGAAGTGAGAGTCGAGTCTAAGAAAAGAGAGTTGAGTCTTGGTCAATTTCTGAAGACAGGGACTTGATTCTTGGATTGTGAGACTCAAGTCTATAAGAGCAGAGCCTTGGGATCGATTCCAATACATGTGGATTCAATTCTTGTGTATACAAAACTTTATGCACTCGATTCTATCAAGGAGAGAATCGATTCTTCTTTAACTAACTTGGAATATTCAAACTGGAGAGCATGGATTGATTTTCTTAAAGAAAATGTAATGTGCTCATAAAATTATGAGAATTATTTTATGCTTGAAATAAAATGTTTGGGTACCTTCAATCCTGAAAAATACTTGATAACACAAATATGCACATTAGTGATAACCAAATTAATTAGTTGTTATATGTCAAAATCAAAGTAGAGCTTGATTGAATAACCCTTTAGCTAACAATACCATTTAAAAGTATACAAGATTAGATCCTCGTCATCGACTTTTGCAGAAGCAATGGCCAATTGATCGGATAATTCCTTGATTTCCATTATAAATTCTTTTATGGATCTAGATCCCTTTTTTACATGTTGTAATTTTGTCTTCAACAGCTGTATATGAGATCTGGAGAGAGAGAGTCGAATCTCTTCTCTAGGGATATCCATATGTCTATACACATACTCAGATCAATCACGGAAGCATATATCGTAGGTGACAAAGTTGTAGTAATACAACTCAACGATTGAGCATCAATTGTTTGCCAGTTCAGGAACTCAGGGTTTTGTATTTCCTTACCTTCACTATCTATGATTTACGCTAAAGGAATGACATGAAATGGATCAACATGCTTGAATAAACCTATAGCTCAAAGAATATTTTAAAGTTGCCTCCTCCAGATGGGGTAATCCAATTGCACTATGATGAGCTAACTGAGATTTGAGATAAGAAGCAAAATATTCACCAGAATAGAGAAAGAGGCTAAATCGGCCATTGAATCGAAACAAGAAATAGAGTTGAATCAGATTAATGACTCGGATTGTAAGTCTTGAATTAGTGGAAAGATTTCATGAGTGGAGCGAAGTGAAGAAAGTGAAGCAATAGGGCTTGTTAGAGCGGAGTGAAGAAAGTGACATGGCTCGTTAGAGCCAAAAAGCTATGATACCATGTATGAAAACGGAAAATTGAAAAGTACTTTCTAACTATTCACATCTACTAATACTAGGCTATATACACATATTATAACCAACTCATGTTAACCACCTATACAAGGCTTAACAACTCTAATACAAGACTTAACAACTCAACTAACTCTACACAACTAACTCTATTAACCAACATTACTAACAATATGAAGATTAGTTAAAAGCATTTTTAACCAAGATAGCTCGATAGTGGCTAAGGCAAGAGCTCGATGTTCATCTTCGGAGGATGAATGAGATAGGTGGTCGCTTCTTTGCCGACTAGAAAATGAGATTATTATCGAGAAACACACAATCGCCCAAGCTAGATTTTTTATACAAATGGTCCCTAGCCCAATCTGAGCCTGAGAAAGCATGGAGATAAAGAGGACCAAAACTAAAAGATATGTGATTAAAAATAGTGCCTTTAATAAATCATAGTATACGTTTGACAAGAGAAAAATTATCATTTGTAGGTCCTTGATTAACACCAAAAGAGAGGTCGAATCTTTGATTGTTAGGTACTACAATTGTAAGGATCTAGTCTCTTTTTATTTTTCGTTCCTCATTATAAATTGATTTAGAGCTTTATGTTTTTTCTGTTAAAGTACTTAATTTTGAGAAAATATTTTAATTTCATAATGTTTTTGATGTTGAATAATAGTTCTACACTTATAGATATATGACTACTTTTATTGTGGGTTGTTATGACGAGTTTTGAGGAGTTTATACTAAAACTCGACCATTTTGATATTTTTTTCTCTGTTTTCTGCCCAGTAGGGGACCACTTGAGGGGTCTAGCATAGACTAGATTTTAAAGTCTTGGAGTGGTTTGATTTTGCTTAAAACAAAATATAGCTTTCTCTCTAAAACTCTTAGAGACTTTATAGGGTTTGGTTTGGGTGATTCTTGCAGCTTCCTCCTTGCGTTTGCTTCGCGTGTGATGGGTAGGAGATCATATAGGATACTGAGAGCCCCATTTTTACAGAAATGATTTTGAATTGGAGCTTGGTTTTAAACAAGGGTTTCTGTTTGGAGGCTTAAACCGATTAATAGGTAGGATCTAACATACTTTTGCACTCTACCTTGTATATGAGTTGTATAATCTAACGTACTTTTGCACTTTACCTTGTATATGAGTTGCATATTTGAGTTATATATATATATATATGTGTGTGTGTGTGTGTGTTTTTGTCTATTTTCATACTTATAATTTTGATTTGAGAACCCTAGGTGGACTTATTAGGATTATATCATGATATTAGATTATTTAACTTAGGTTTGCAAGCTTATCTTGCTCATTTGTTGAATATTACGTTGGATGAGAAAACCCTATTATATGGTTTGTGTTTTAAGCTAAAATCATGAATTTTTGAGAAACTCTGGGTTTTAAGCTTGAATTGTGAAATTAATGTTCTTATCATGCAATTAGAAGTTGCAATAGTGTTATTTATAATTATTGCACTTAATTATATGGGTTGGTTGGGAAAAATCATTAAAAAAGAACTCAATGATTAAATCTTGTTTAATTAGAACTTTAATTATAACATTAAGAACTTGACCCACGTGTGTGTTGGGTTTTTGATTAAAGGAACTATGTTTAGGTTGGATTCGGTGTATGTACATTTGGTGAGATGAATTATTTTAGTTAGACTCGAGTATTTGAACAACGTTGTGAAATGAACAGTTTTGTTGGCTATTGGGGTGAGATAAGTGAGGTATGAGTTATCCATTAATGGCAGATCGTAAACTTGCGCAAAGTCAGGTGCCCAATCCAACGGGTTAGTAACCCGTAAAAGTGTACGGTGTCCTACCCTAATGGAAGATAGAATCATGTCGAGTTATAAAATTGACTTGAGACTGGTCTAAGTCAGTGGGTAACCATTAATGGATCTATAAGCTAACCGACTTGGATTTATGGTGTGAATCACTAGTTGATTCAGTGTATCCATGTTTTTAGGCACGTGTGTATTTGTTTATAGAAACTCACGGGTTGTTAGTTAATAACTAAAGTAATTTTAATAACTAAGGCTATGTAAAATGGTATGAACCGTGGTTTTTGGAATGGATAAAACTATGTTTTGCATGAGTTAAAATCTGGATTATGTGATAGAAATGTTTACTTGAAAATTGGATGATTTTGGTAAAAATATAGTTATGCATATCATATGATCATCCTCGTATATCATGCATAGTTCTTTTGTATTTATTTTCTACAAGCCTCGACTCACGTTATTGTTGAACAACGTTTTAGGTAACCTTGAAAGCAAGTTGCTTATTAATTGATCAGTCAAGGAGATCGATTTTTAGTTTTTATATAGATTACATTGGATTGTTTAGTTTAACTTTCAATCATTCAAGGTTGAAACTCATGGATTGTATGTATGCAAAGACGGTGGGTGCATTTCAGGTTTATTTCTTGCTTATTTCATGTAATATATTTAATTAAGAAAATATTAAGAAATCTCGTTTTCAAGGTTTTGAATGGTTTTCCATGCCGATTTGGGTTTTGAAATCTTTTTTTTGTCAAGGTTAAAGATTAAGATCAAAAAGTGTGAAAATGGAATTTTTAGCCAACACTTAGAAATTTTTTATTGTTTCAAGATAGGCCAACTTTTGGGTTCCGTTCAAGCGGACCTATTAACCACTCAAGAAATCCTAGTGTGGTGTTTTTCCAGAAATGTGGTTTTAAATCAGGGTTTTTATGGTTTGTTGGCTACTCTTTTAAGCTTATCTAAACCCATTTAAAGGATTGTTTTTAATGTGTAATGACATATTTTAGTTTGTTTAAAGTTTATAAGTTATGGTGCCCCTCAAATATCTAGTACTACTAAATAGCTTTTATATCATGGTCTATAAGTTAGGTACCCCTCAAATATCAAACAATCCCATTTATAGCCTTCTAGTAGTCAGCTTCCCGATTAGTTGTGTGCCTACTCAATTAACTAGTTGAGTACGGTGAACATAGTCGTGTGCTGTTCACTACGTACATCAGGTTGCCTGTGATTTGAGAATACTCTAGGTGATTTGTACTTTTACCTGTATTATTAGATAAATGAAGATTCACATCTACTGGTGTATGAGTTGTATTATTGAATTTTTCAACAATTTTCTCTATGTAATGAAGCTGACATATCGGAATTCCATCAGATATTCGGGAGATCTTAATCCCTAGTATGACATATGCAACACTTATGTCATTATATCAAACTTCATGTTTTACACCTTTTTAGTAGCTCTAATGAATTTATTATTGCTATTGATATTAAGCATATCATCGTCATAAAAAATAGATAATAGCACAACATTTGCCTTTTTTTTAACATGACATATTGTTGACACACAATTTTAGCCCCACTCTAAAAGAAATATTGTTATTTATTGAAATTTGTCTTTCTCCCATACGTACAAAAATAACAGACAAGAGCAAGGCGATATTGTCCATTTAGAATCATCCACGAAAAATTGACTAAAAGCCATAAAAGACCCCAAAACATCCGACAGCAAATAGCCTGCCATTTCGCACCCGGGACACCCAACGGGCCTTGTGACAGAAATTCAAACAATCAAGGAAGTCTAAATGGAGAAATCAAGATCGACATCGTTCTTCCCACAAGCTGCCAAAGCTCTCTAAAGGCCGTGAAAAAATCCATAAACATGATGAGTCCAAAAAGGGACCTAATAATATGATCCAGAAGATCCAAGCACAAGTACCACAATCAAGATCGTTGATCATATTTAATGCCCAAATTCCGTCAAAATTCGTTAAAAGACCAAAATCATCCAACGGTTGGATTCCCTGATCTCAAGGCCCCCAATGCCTCCCGAAAAGTTGGGATCGACCCCCGAATCCACTGAAATTGGGCGGTAATGTTTTCTCAACTCATCTTCATTAAGAAAAACTATTTACTTCATCTCGATCACATCTCGACAAATTCGGAGTCAGAACGTGCAAAAACATGATTTTACCCCTAAAGCGGGCCTGGAAATATGAAGTTATTAGTTCACCCCACTAAATGATTTGATCACAAATAATACCATATCCAAGTTTCTCGACATAGTACAGATCCCCTGGTACCACATAAGATCCTTTTGGCTGAGATTTGGCCCAAATTTGATATTTTCTTCAAAAATTGAGATAAATGTCAAAACTAATCCCTATGAACCTTAGAAAATTTCAAGAATCAACCATTTCAATCCTCATAAGTGGTATTTTATATGCATAAAAAAATAACTCAACATATCCTGTCTTGATCAAAACCAGAAAACACCAAAGTTTAACGGCTTGAAGGACCCCGAAGTGCGTATCAAAAATCCAAAAAGTATTTAACGGAAATTGGCTTCATGGTTGAATCTGGAACATCGAGATTACCCTAAGAGTGCTCCCCCGAGGATAAAATTACAAGTTTTCAATACTATTTCTGAGTCAGAACTATTAAAAGGAAAAAAAAAACAAAATCAATAAATCAAAATTCGACAACACATCACCTAAAACAGAACTATAGTTCAATTTTCAACCCTTAGTTAGCGTTATAATGCCGGCTATAATGGTTTATAAATAACGGACATCGGTTTTATTTTTTTGGGCTGATTTTTCTTCACTAGAACCCGTGAGACGTCTCATTCGCAGCCCTTTAAGGCCTCTAAGAGTTTCCAAGATCTCTGGAAGAAAAACAAAGATGATGCCCAAAAAATACCCTTGGTAGCCCGAAGACTCACATAAAAACACCTTTTCCCTCTTTCGATTATCCAACTACTTGTCTACTAGGCCTGATTGTGATGACTTGACCCTATTTTTTTCTTGGTTTATAGGTTCGATTTCCTAAAATTAAAGTACTTATTTTTCATTGATAATTTAATTTTGGATTTGTTCTTATCGGGCTGTGGTTATACCATATTGATGGTTTCATGAGGTATATTTGGAGGAGTTGTTGTGTTGAGTTTTGAGCCATTTGGACTAAAACTTGGGCGGTTATACATCATTTTCTCGACTTTTCTCCCAACAGGGGACCGCTGGAGCGGTATGGGGATTGCTCGAGAAGTGTGACAAAAACAAGCTCTTTAAATCTCTCGGGTTAGGATGTTTTCTTATATCCTAAAACATGTTTTTTGGTTCCTCCTTCTCTCTAGGATGTGGGGAAAGAAGCTAGGGTTGATCATGGAGATCATGTAAAAGTTTTGGCTTGGATTTCAATTGGCGGACGTTGATCGAGAAGTTGGAAGCTACGTATCTACCGAACTGTTTCTCGTCTTTGCAAGCATAGTGAGCTAGGGTTTAAGGTTCTTGAGGTTTGAGCTTCGACTGATGTAGGGAATGACCTACTGTTGAATTTCTCATGGTCTATATGTTGTATATTTTGAATATATTTGGTCAATTTGTAGTTTAAAACATAAAATTGAATTTCGGTAAACCTAGACATAAGATTTGTGGAAAATAGTTAGTTTTTGTGTAATGATACCGTAATTAGAGCATATTAATCTTGTTAATTTGAAAATTGATTTAGTTTTGCATAAATCATGCCTAAATGCTAGGGTTGAAAATTGGAAAAAAAATGTGAAAATTGTAGAAAATTGGGATTTCGGAAAAATATCATGAAATTAAGCTTCTTTATGTGAAATTGAAGTTTAAACGAGCCTATCGTATGATTTTCAAATGCTTTGGCAATTTGAACAAAATTGGTTAAAGTTTGCGTGTTGAATGGGTTTGGTGGAAAATCTATGTTTTTGGTGAAATTGGTAATGTATGTGTGTTCTCATATGTGTGTGCACTATTGGAAGTTAAAACCATTTATGTTTGAAGTATAGGGTTTTTATGAAATCTCATGAAGTTGATGATTATGTCATACAACTGAATTTGATGACGATATGATGTAATTAAAGGTATATTATACCTACATTTGAAAAATGAGAATTTTGGAAAACTGATTAGAACATATTCATTAAAATGATTATAAGTTGGACAATTGTCAAGGGTTGAAACACCTTTAAAAGTGAAAAACTTAGTTGTGTGCATGAGTTAGTTGTATTGACGAGATGAACCTTTAGGGTTGGACTCGATTGTGGTTGCTTTGTGGATCCTTTAAGGATACGAATACCCTACCCATCAGCTTAATCATAAAGGAGTTTGTGCTTTGTGTTGGCTTTGTGGATTTTGTGGATCCTTTGTGGATACAGGTTCTCTATCCATCGGTTTGACCATAAAGGAGTGTGTGCTTTGTGATGACTTTATGAACTTTATGGAACCTTTGTGGATACGGGTGCCCTACCCTTCGGCTTGACCGTAAAGGAGTGCATGTTGTGTGTTGGCTTTCTGAACTTTGTGCATCCTTTGTGAATATAGGTGCCCTACCCATTGACTTGACCAAAAGGAGTGCATTCATTGTGGATCCTTTATGGATACAGATGCCCAACCTATCGGCTCAGCCATAAAGGACTGCGTATACCATGTGAGTTAGCATGGGTGTGTGAGTGGTCTGTGTGAGTTTATGGTGTTGAGTTGATAACATGATAAAACTTGAAAGTTTCAATGAACATTTGAATGGTAACCTAAGTATGAACTTCGTGGTAAAATGCATGGCTTTCTATAAAAATGGGTGACTTATTTAAAACCAACCATGTGGTAACCTTTTTCAATAACAATTGTTAGCTTACTTTTTGAAAAAGGTACTTGTTGCATATCATATTCCATCCTTGCATATCATGTTTAGTTCATTATTAATTTAGTTCCTACGAGTTATGGCTCACATTGTCTCTGACAATGGTGCAGGTGATATAGGCATGAGTTGCCGGTGGATGCATGTTGCAGTCGAGGAATTGTTACACTTTGTATAGGATTACACATACTTATGTGTATCTCTAGTTCTTTCTTTATATTGTGTAACCTTTGATACATTATTGTATGTTTATAGGAGTTGGTGTAATGGTACAAACCGTTTCAATTTCAAATTTTAAATTAAACCGTGTTTTAAAAATTATTCTTTAAAGGTATTCGTAAAATCGGTTAAATTTTTTAAACGAATTAAAATTCGATCTTGGTTCAGGGTCGTTGATTCGAACCGTTGGTTCTACAACCTTAAGAATATTATTCCGGGGTGTCGAATTATGTTTTGGATCATTCGGATTGGAAACGGCTCTCGATTTTTAAAATTTCGAACCGGCGCTTCAAGTTGAGGTTCGCTTGAGTGAACCCCAGGTCGCTCGAGTGGTCTGCTTCATGAAGATTGCTATTTAAATGTCGAGATGTCGCATTTTGTTATGTTTTTCGAACCTTAAACATTATATATCCCATAGGAGGTTGTGAGGTGACTAAAGGGTTATTGAGGGAGGCTTGGAGGTGGTTCTTAGGCCAGATTTGGTTAGTGTTGATGAGATTTTTCATTAGAATCTTGTTGTATGTTATGTTTTTCTTATATTCACTAAATCAATCTTGATTCTAGATGATTTACTGAGATCTTAGGTTCGTTGGGGGCTAGTTTAGCTTGTATCTATCAACCTTGAGGTATGATATATGCTAATCCTTGATGTTTTCCACGTAATGAATGGTTTATTGATGTTTTAGGTCGATTTCGGTATTGATATTTGAAAAATTCGAAAATAACATAATCCTTGGTGCATGTATTCTTGATTACTTTGTTGTTAGTTCTATACTAGCGTGTTGTTGAGCATCCTACCATGTTAATTTTATGGTTATTTGGTTAGGACGAAATCATGTATTGATATAGGGTTTATGATTTGGGGATTTGTAAAGATTTGGGAAAAATATGCAATTGACCCCATTATTGTGAAATTGATCCTATGTGGACATAATTAGGCAACTTATGCACGTAATATTGACACTAACATGATCATAATGTGAATTTTTTGGTGGCAGTATTTGAATGATAGTGTAAATAATCTTAGCCTTATTTATGTTTGGGAATTGGATTCTGTGTTGATTCATTAATTCATACATAATGTGCGAGTTGTGATGGTAATTATGCATCTATCATGTATGTTATGCTGTGGTTGTTGGGACTCTTGACGAGTTAACAGGGAGCATGTCCCTTCGGTTGAAGTCCGTTAGTCGGGGCATGTTAGTTGAGTTGTTGTGGATCCACGGGGAGCCCATCCCCTCGGTTTAGTCCGTATGTTGGGACTGAATCCCAAGGGAGAGTCATTTAGGAGTCTATCCTTTCGATCTTGAACTGTATGTTAGGGCGAGTTGGATGTGATGACGGGGAACCCATCCCTTCGGTTATGTCCGTAAGTTGGGGGAACATTTGGTATCTCGGTGGGGAGCCTATCCTTTCGGCATGAACCGTAAGTTGGGGCATGTTTGGTAAATTAACAGGAATCCTAGTCCCTCGGATAAAACTCGTAAGTTTGGGCTGGTTAGATTGTTAATGATTACCACTAAAGTAGTATTCACTGTATGAGTTGACGTTACTTGGATATGATAAATATGTATTTTGAAACAATTATACAAATCATATTTTTGTTCATGAAGATAAGTCTTTATTTAAGCTTATGTTATTATTAATTGTTGTATAATCAATCTTACATTACATGCATATTTCATAGATTATCATATTTATTATGACTCTTGGCTCATGTGTTGTTTTAAAACAACATTTCAGGCAACAATGGTAAGGATGTTCTTGAAGGCTAGACAGGTAGACTTGGTGCTTCCCAATTCACTTTGAAGTGGGATCAGATAGATGATGTTGCTTAGCATATCTCATTTTGTCTCTCTTGATTTATGCTCAATTATGACTATGTCGGATGAATGTAATAGATTTACATTTGATTAGAATTCTTGGATGATTTTAAAGCCATAAGGCCAAGTACATTATTTGTATGTCTCTGGTGAGGTTTTGGGGTTGGTCTTGGTACGTTTGATAGGCTTTACAAACCTTTTTCAATTGTAAGTTATTAGCTTTCAAACTTTATGTTGAATGGTTGAGGATGGATGATAATGTATCTTCTAACCTTTATTGGTTAATGGTGTGTCTATGTATTTTGGATAACATATTGAGATATTGTTTGGTAGATGTATATATTAGTGTGGACTTGCCTTTGTTGGGATTTAAACATATTGTTTCACATTGCTTTCAAAAACCAAATTGGTAACCGGTTTACTCATTTAATGTCAAACTTGAGAATCCCAACTGAACATGCTCCACCAATGACATAAACTACTTTAATAATGTTTTAACATGTTTTTGAATACATAGAAGTGAGTTATATTTCCAAAAACACTTTGCAAGAAATTTTGAAACTTGCTGTATCTGCAGGGTTCGCTCGAGCGAACCCTAGACCGCTCGAGCGGTCTTTGTCTATAACAGTATATACGTTTTGTTATAGAAAAATGTGACTTTCATGAAATGTTTTGGGCATGGTTGGTGTAATAACCGGATGTTTTTAA
>JAULLH010017326.1:0-12081 GCA_035668455.1 Sarracenia alabamensis
TGAAGGTTAATGTTCTCTTCATTGACATTTTTCAATATTTTTTTCTTATTACGGAGGGAATCACTTGTTGCCCGTGGATAGATCTGATAGTCAGTGTGTAATCCCAAGAGGGGGGTGAATTGGAAATTAAAAAAATTATTTAATTCAATTCAAGTGTAAAAAATAAGTGAAGTGAAGGTGTAATGTGCAATGTACAAATAAGCAATGTAAATAAATAAAAGAGTAAGGTAGAAGAGATGACACTAAGATTTTTACAAGGTTCGGTGCTACGTCCTACGTCCTTGCCTCAAGCCAATTGCTATGAGGATTTCCACTATCCCTTCTTAGTCTAAGCGGAGATGCCTCTTTCCTTTGTATAGGCGGAGTAGCCTCTCTCATTAGTCTAGCCGGAGAATCCTCTCTTGAAAATCTACCTTTCTAAAGTACACGAACCTTTCATCCTCGGATTTAACCTCTTTGAGAATCATGTTCTCAATTACAATGAAGATCAAATAAGTGTGTACAACAAAAATGGCTCTTTGAATAGCCGAATAAGTACAACAATAAACACTCTAATTCACTCTTAAGAAATATATGACATGAAGCTCAATGAGTATTTCTAAATGATCTCTCTCACAAATTTGAATCAAAAATCAAGAATTTGAAGCATAATTGAGTAAGTATAAGAGAGAATAATTGAGAGGCTTTCAACAACAAAAACCAGAGCACAAAGGCTTATGGGCCTCAAATCTGAACTAGCCGTTGGCCTAATTATAGAAATGTCAAACTAGCAGTTGTGCATTAAAATTCAGAAATTTACCTATTCGGTCGACTGACAGAGAGTCTCGGTCGACTGAACCTTGGCTTCGATCGAATGAACCTTAGGTTGGTCAACTGACCTGTTTTTGAAATTTTACACTTTAAAGCAACCTTCAACTGATCATATCTCCTTCATCCGAACCCTAAATAAGGCAAACCATATATCCAAATTGAAGTCCTGGAAGTCTTCTATCCAATGGTTCAAACCTCACTTCCAAATTATTTTTTTAGAAGATGTTACGCCCAAAATACTAAGGGTATGTCATTTTGAACCTTGATCTCCCCTTTTGCTAACATCACCCCATTGTTCTTTTGAAGTCCTTGGACATGAACTATGATCTCCCATTACCTAAAATATTACAAAATACTTCATCTTCAATACACCTTAATCTTCAAAGTCTTCTCTTGAATTCTTGATAACTTTGAACTTGATTCTCATTCCTTCGAAACCTTCGTCGTATCAACTTTTGTGACATATCATAAGTCCGTCGTCAAGGATATTTTGCATGATAATGCGTGACGTGACTTCCTTTGTGTTCAAGAGCTTTTCTCTTCAATCTTCTAATCCTTCTAAATTCTTCTTCTTCCTCTGCTTGTACTTCAAGCAATGAAAAGATGATGCTTCTTTTTACATTACCTCTACTTACAAAACTTTTTAAGATTGACTTTTCGCTATGAATTTGCTTGGCTAACTCCTGAAAAGACTTTCTCAAATTCAAGAAAATATTAGCAATCAACAAATCAATGTGTTGATATAATCAAAACCAAAACAAGACTTGATTAAAAAACCTTTAGGCCAACAAGATCTAGGGGTCGAGTGTTCGTTCTTCTTTATTTTGTTGGGTCTTTGCTTGTCGGTTTAAGACATACCATTTGGTTTTTGTGGGATCACTTTCGCCATGGTCGAGAGTTCCAAATGGGTGCCTTTTCTGTCCCTTAGTCCTTAGATGGCGCTTTGCGTCTACATTGCTTTAGGGGAGGCCCAGGGATCTGGTTGTCTTGCTCCTATTTTTTCTTGTTTATTTTCGTTAATTGGCATTTGCGTCATCGATGTTTTCTCTCATTCGTGCACAGGTGGTGACAAGAGGAGGGAATCTTCGTAAAAGGGAATGAGGAGACGATAGGCATCCGCATTGCCTTCGCGGGGGGTGAGGGGGCGGAGAAGCCTCCAGCAGTCCCAACATGCACAGTAATTTGGTTGAGTCTAGTACCTAGGGTGGAGTCGGCGTTGCTGCTTAGGGGGAGCTAGTGTTGCTAATCGGGATGCTGAGGCTAGAATTACTGCATGAGTTCGAGCTTCTACACTAAGAGCTAGAGAGTCGAAGGGCTAGGAGGTCCCAGTTGGACTTGACGATGACCGGACCACCATGTTTGATGAGGGCTATTCGGGCATTGATGCTATCGAATGGGTGCTCACTCAAAGAGATCAAGATTCCCTCCAAGGGATGTCTACAACCGATGTCGCGGACCGCTTCTACCAGGAGTCAGCTAGAGAATGCTTGACATTTCATTATCCAGTAGGAGTTAGTTGGTTTCTGCCTCCTTATTTATGTTTTTTTTGTTACTATGTTGTATTTCGTTGCTTTGGGCAATCACTGCGCACTTAGGATGATGCAGTTTGAAGAGATATGGCGAGCTGAGTGGCCCACTTCTCGTCGTTTGACTACGAAGGTGGATCACCTACAAAGAGAGCTGGATAAAGAAAGGGAGACCTTTGAGGTGAGAGTGCTTGTGAGGATTGACCAGCACATGTCACGTCAGGAGGTGCAGACGAAGGTAGCTCCAGACTAGAGTGAGGGCTTCAAGGACTTTCAAGAGCTTGCTCAGGAGAAGTGGCCCGAGCTAGACTTTAGTGCTATTGGACGTGCCAGGGCAGCGGCCACAACTGGTATTCGGAACAGTAGTTGAAAGGCAACTATTGTAGATCTTACTGGGGATGAGGACGTAGAGACAGCTGGTGATGAGCCCACCGTTCATTGGCGTTGCTAGGGAAAATGACTGATCTCATCTTCTCCTTCTAGCTCTCTCAAAACTATCTCTTAACTTTTCTTTGATTTTGATACAAGAAAAACTTTTTGTCATTGTTGATCGTGGCCTAGGTGGGGGGTGGTATGACCTTCCCAGGCCTCCTTAGTAATCTTCGGTACTTTGGTTGCTTTGCTACGCCTATGTTGGGAACAGTTTGATTCCCCAGGCTATAGAATTTTTTTTGTGGATGCTTAACATTTTATATTTGTTTTCGCATCTGTTGGATTTTTCTTTTTGGTAACCTCTTCGAGTGGCCTTGGCCCTTGCATGTTGATACATGTACTTGGTTTAATGATTTTGTTGGTTCTTGTCCACGTATGTTGGTGGTTGGAAGTTTGTGTTGGGTGCTATTTCATTTTTTGTGCTCTGACTTGTATACCCAGATTGTTTTTGCTTGAATGTTGTTGCCTCTGTCTTCTCTGTTTCCTCCTCAAACTGATCAGTCCGGACCAAGAGATCTTCTTCTTGACCTCACTACAATAGGCACAGGGGTCTTGGTTAGCACTCCTCCTGGAATTGATCAGTTAGTCTGGGCCAAGAGATCTCATTCTCGGCTCTGCTACAATGGGCATATGGGTCTTGGTCGGTACTTCTCGTGGTACTGGTCAGTCCGGGCCAAGAGATCTTGTTCTCGGCCCCGCTATAGTGGGTGCAGGGGTCTTGGTCGGCACTCCGCCTGGGATTGATCAGTCAGTCCGGGCCAACAGATCTCGTCCTCAGCCCCGTTACATTGGGCACAGGGGTTTTGGTCGGCACTTCTCTTGGGGCTGGTTAGTCCGGGCCAAGAGATCTCGTTATTGGCTCCGTAGGGGTCTTCCCTTATCATACCTCCTGCGAGTTAGTCGTATAGGGCTAGCATAGGTAGGATATTTTAAAAGTTGAGGAAATAACGCAAAAAGTCACAGTAGAATTCACTTTATTAAAATGCAAATCATGTACAAATGTTAATTATCTGCTCCAAAATTGGGATAAATTATACCTCCCTTTCAGAGGTAGTATCTTTTAAGGTGTTCCGCATTTCATTGGTGAGTTAAGTCTCGTCCTCCATATCTTGGAGTTCGTAGGCTCTTCTCCCTTCCAACGCCTTGATAGCGTAAGGTCCTTTCCACGGGGGTTCCAGATTCCCTTCAGAGGGATCCTTGGTGGCCAGCATTACTTTTCAAAGGACCAAGTCCCCGGGTTAGAATTTCCTCTCCTTGACGTGCGAGTTGTAGTATCTCCTCATTCGGCTCTGGTAAGCAGCAACTCACATGGTAACTTGTTCTCTTTCTTCTTCGATCAAGTCTTGGTTCAGACTGAGTTCCTCGTCATTTCTGAGAGGATCGGATAATGTTGTCCTGGCATTCCATAGCCCAATTTCCACTGGTAGGACGGCCTCGTGGTCCTAGGTCAGCAAATAGGGCATGGCCCTTGTTAGGGTCCTTGTTGTTGTCCTATAAGCCCAAAGAACATTTGGGAGCTCTTATGCCCACAACCCTTTGGCACTCTCCAGCTTTGTTTTGATGATTTTAAGCAACGTTCTATTTGTTACCACTACTTGTCTATTCAACTGTGGATGGGCCGGTGATGCAAAGTGGAGTTCAATGTTGAGCTATGCGTAGAAGCCTTTGAATTTCTTATTGTTGAATTGCTTGCCGTTGTCTGTTACTATGATTTTTGGTATGTCATACCTGCACATGATCATCTTCCAAAAAATTTGTGTGATGTTCTGCTCAGTTATCTTGGCCAAGGGTTGGGCTTCCACCAATTTGGTGAAGTAGTCGATCCCCACTAACAGGAATTTGAAGTGTCCTTTGGCCATGGGAAAGGGGCCCACAATGTCTAATCCTCATTATGCAAATGGACATTGGGTTATAAGTATCGTGAGTTCCGTGGGTGGTCGATGAGAAACGTTAGCGAAATGATGGCAGTTGTCGCATTTTTCCATGAAGGCTTTTGTGTCTTCTGCCATGGTGGGCCAATAGTATCCCATTCTGGTGACTTTCCCAGCTAATGATCTGTATCCCGAGTGGTTTTCACATTCCCCTTCGTGGATTTCCCTCATGACGTATTGGGCTTCTTGATCGTCCAGGCAGCGAAGGTAGGGTACTGACATCCCATTTTTGTATAGAACATCTCTGATTAGCAAGTATCTGGCTGCATTAAACTTGAGCCTTCTGGCTTCTTTTATGTCATTAGGGAGTTCCCCCGTTTGAAGGAAGCTGTCAATAGGCACTACCCAGTTAAACCCTTTAGTGGTTATGACTTGTAGGGTTTCCATGGGTTGTTAGGTAATCTTGTAGGTGGCAATGTTGAAAAACACATCTTCCAATGAGATTTGTATGGCACCCGAGGCATGCTGGGCTAATTGATCAGCTTCACCGTTCTATGACCGAGGGATTTGCTTCACTTCATATATTTCAAACCCCAAAGCAACTACTCTGCCAAAGACTTGTATTCCTTTAGGTTATAGTTTTTCACATTGTATTGCCTGGTGACCTGCTGAGCTATCAGTTCTGAATCAGTACTGACCAAGACCAGATTTGCACCGTACGCTTGGAATAGCTTAAGTGTCCTGATAAGAGTTTCCTATTCTATTTCGTTGTTTGTGACCCGGTAGTCCAGTCCGACGGTGTGCCTCAGGCGATCTCCCTGGGGAAAGTGAAGATCAAATCTACTCCGCAAACATGTTTTCTAGATGAACCATCGATCTGGATCACCCATATCTTAGACTTGTCGAAATTGTTTCCCCCTTTACTACTACTTGGAGGGGTGGTTTCCCGGGCTGGTGACATACATAGTTTCGGATTGGCCTCAACCGGAATTTCTTGATGCTCTTTTTGGTCAGCTACTGCTAATTCCACAAGAAAATCCGTAACCGCTTAGCCTTTTATCGCTACTTTCGATCTGAATTCTTTGTCGAATTGGCTGAGCTTGATCCATAACTGGACCAATCTTCTTGGTAGCTCGGGTTTTTGAAGGACCTTTTTGAGTGGCTAATCAGTGGACACGACTATGGAGTGGGATTGGAAATAGGGACATAACCTCCTGGAGGAAACTATAAGCAGGAGAGAAAGTTTTTCTAACCTCGGATATTTAGTTTCAGTAGGGAGCAAGATGTTGCTGATGTAGTAAACTGGTTTTTGCTGACTCACATTTTCTCTGATCAACGCAGCACTCACTGTAATCGATGACATCGCCAAATATAAGTACATCTCCTCTCCCTGGATCGGGTTGGACAGCAGGGGTGGGCAGGCTAGGTAAGCTTTAAGTTGGGTAAAAGCTTGGTCGCATTCTTTAGTCTATGTGAAGGCTTTCTTTAGCACATTAAAGAAGGGAAGACATTTGTCTGTTGTACTAGACACAAACCAGTTGAGTGCCGCCATTCTCTTGGCCAGCTTCTCCACTTCCTTTGTCTTGGTTGGCAGCTGCATTTCGATGATGGGTTTAATCTTGTCGGGGTTGGCTTGTATTCCTCTTTGGCTGGCGAGAAATTTGAGGAACTTTCCAGTTGAGACTCTCAAAGGATACTTTACTGGATTAAGCTTCATCCAGTGTTGTCCTAAGACCTGAAAGACCTCAGCTAGGTCAGTCATGTGCTAATCAGTGGTCTTGCTCTTCACCAGCATGTCGTCGATGTAGACCTCCATGTTTTTGCTAACCTGCTTCTCGAACATTTTGTTCATCATTCACTTGTATGTAGCCCCCGCATTCATAAGCCTGAAGGGCTTGACTCGATAGAAATATAGTCCCCTTGGGGTAATGATTGAGCTCTTTTCCTGGTTGAGTACATGCATGAGAATCTGGTTGTACTCAGAGAAGGCATCTATGATGCTGAGCAACTCATGACCAGCCGTAAAATCTACCAACAAATCAATTCATGGAAGGGGATAGCTATCCTTTGGACATGTTCTATTTAGGTTTATGAAGTCAATGCACATCCTCCACTTACCATTGGGTTTCTTGACCATAACTACATTTGCAAGCAATTCTGGGTAGGTTATCTCTCTAATGAAGCATGCGGCCTTAAGTTTGTCGGTCTCTTCTATGATAGCTTCTTGCATTTGATGCGTAAATACTCTGTGCCTCTATTTAACTGGTCTCATGCGGAGGTCAACATCATGATGTTGGGGGAAATCCTAGGCATATCCATGCTGCTCCATGCGAAAACATGTTTGACAGAAACCCCGTCAGGGAATCCTACAACCCGTTTTCTAAGCATGCTCCCAGCTTGATAGTCTTAGACTTGTCCTCGTCGTCGATTTGTACGTCCTCCAGTTCATCTGCTGGCTGGGGTCGCTCCTGCTCCCTTTCATGTCCCGACTCAATTTCCTCTACGTTTAGGTCATCACGGGAGTTGGAATCTCTAAAGGATGTTGTGTAGTATTCCCGTGCCGTTTGTTGGTCTCCCTTCGCATACCGCACACCTCTGTCCATAGGCAACTTCACTAACAAGTGGTAAGTGGAGGCAACTGCTCGAAATTGGTTCAGGGTGGTCCTGCCCAAAATGGCGTTATACACCGAGGGAGTGTCTACGACCAAATACATCACATTTTTCAGTACCTTCTCTTGTTTATCTCCGATGGTTGTAGGGAGATGAACCATTCTGAACGGGTACCTTTTGTCCCCGGAAAATCCCACTAAGGGGGCTGTCGCGGGTTGGAGCTTCTCTCAGCCAATGCCGATCTGGTCAAAAGCATTGGCAAAGAGGATATCAGCCGAACTCCCAGTGTCGATAAGCACCCTTCAGACTTTGTGCTCTCAGCCAATGCCCACTGAGGGGATCGTCTTGGGGTTGCTGAATAGAAAGGCCATCTCATTCTATAGAAGAGATTGTAGAATTGTCAATGTTTGGCGCATTAGGTTCCTCCAGGACGTACACGGAGTTAAGCTAGAATTCGAGTTGTCTGAAGAGCCTTCTTCACGACTATTACGTGGGTACTCTTCCGGCCAGGCGGTCGACTATGGTCCAAATCTCAAGATGGTGTTCCTCACCTTTTGGCCCATGCCTTTGTTGCATAAATCTCTGGTTTGGTCAAACGTAATGGGGGATTCCATGGGTGGAATACTGGGAACATTGTTGCACTGGATCGGGGGATGAATAAAGGTGTGGAACCTCCATGGGTGGATGTTCTGAGTTATATTCTTTGGCCATTGAACTGAGGTGGACCATGAAGTGATTCGGCAATACCAAAAATAAAAATGAGGTTCCCACAAACGACGCCAAATGATAGCGTATGAATCTAGGATGATCCACAATAGGCTCCTTAGGCCTGCGAAATAGGAAAGTACGTTAGACAGGGGGCCGGAGGGGTTTTCGGCGTACCCTCTTTGACGGTCAAGTCAGTCAATAATCGAAGTAGGGGAAGAAAGTTATAGAAGAGGATGTTGGCTAGGATTTCAGAGAATGCGTACCTTTTCCCTGATTGCCTTTAGCTTATATATCTTCCGTTAGAGGGGTTGACACGTTGCCTTCCTACCCATGGGATTATCGGATGTAGATATTCCTTCCATATCCATGTATGGAAGGATTTGCCTACGTCTTGACACGTGTCACGTGGTCCCTGAGGGTCATTCTTTCAACTGGGATCCGGACTTATGCATGATTCCTGAGATCGATCTAGCTAACCAGTAATGTGCTGCGTAGGTCAGCCCTCACGTTGACCTGCGTGGTCGATTTAAGATCAGAGCCGAGTTTGTAGCGTCGTTATATCCAGGTCATGAGGAGACCGCTCGAATATTGTCTTCATGACTGGGTAGCTTGTCGCCGATTGGTAGATCGACCAAATTGATCAGAATCCACAGGTCTGCGACTAGGATAACCATGTGGGCTAGGCCCGTGATGAGTGTACATTTCTGGTGTCGATTATGGTATTAGACTAACCAGGTGCTTATCAGTAGAAGATTATACGGATTTGGGTTGGTTCCCTGAATCCAAATTAAGGGTATTTATACATACCTATCATAAACTTCTCAAACCAACTCGGAAATAATGTTTCCCAACGAACCTTTAAAATCAACCCTTAAAAATCAAGTATTACTTTTAATTGACTAAGATGATGAGAATTTCTACCAAACATACTTTCATTTAAAAATCAATCTTTTTAAAATCAAGTTTATTTTTAATCAACTCAGATAATGTCTTGTTTCTATCAAACCAAGTTTCAATCGAAATAAATTAAGTATCATTCTTCTATTAAATTCTAAAATTAATTTTTTAAATCAATTTTATTTTAATCCTCTCAGACAGTACTATTCCTAATTGAACCAACTTTTAAAAATCAATCCGTGCCATGATAGGCGCGCGCACACACACACACCAAATTATGCTTTTGCACACGAACTACATCTGGTCTGATTCGTACTAAAGGATACATAGGTAACTCGAACAAGCTTGGCCCTATCTCCCAAAAATATTTTTCCACTCTTTTTTAGGATATATAAAAACATGAATTAATTTAGTAAACTCATTAAATAGATAAAAACGAAATTGATACCGAAAGGGTGAGTTGTGTGCCTAACACCTTGTCTATCTCGTAACTGTGAATCCCCGAATCTATCTCAAGTTTTATTCGGAAACCAAAACTAAGTCACTCAAAATAGGTCTAGCTCACAAGTCATTGTAACCAGGAAACTCTTTGTCCACTTTTGACTTTAAAATCACCTCTTCAAACTTAGCCTTGCTTGCTTTGCTTAGTTTTGAGAATGGTTTTAAAGTAAGTGATTTGACACACCTAAATTTAATTTCAAGTGGCGAGTGTTTTTCAAAATGATCCATTTTTCAATTTCAAACTTAATTTCATTTTCTTTGTTGCATTTATACTTAAGGATTCTTTTCCTCTTTGAACCAAGAAAACCAAAGTTTTTCAAAATTCTATTTCATGTAGACTTTGAAGTTTCAGAAAAAATTCAGGGAGCTACATTACCTATGATGTGATTATCAAATTGACTCAATGTAATACCAAGTTGAAAGTTATTGACTTGAGATTTATTTTTAAATTGTATCTCTATGATAATTAACGGCGAACAATCAATGGTATAACACTTGTAAAATCGATTATTTTGGAATGTAGGTTGGGGATTGATGATCAAAGTGAGGACAAAACTATTTAAATCTATAAAACTATTAAGTGAGAACTG
Source organism: Sarracenia alabamensis (assembly GCA_035668455.1). Taxonomy (NCBI): domain Eukaryota; kingdom Viridiplantae; phylum Streptophyta; class Magnoliopsida; order Ericales; family Sarraceniaceae; genus Sarracenia; species Sarracenia alabamensis. The sequence continues at coordinate 9,946 of JAULLH010017326.1, forward strand.
AATGGAATTTTATGTTATGGTCATTCCAGTGATAAGGAATTAAATAGTAAGTTATGTGTAAAAGAACCAAAAGTGTGTTGATAGAATGTATTGGGATATAATTGTCCCGCGGTGGGAGTCCGAGAATTTGTGCAAATTGGGTGTCATTCTCGTCGGGTTAGTCCCTGAAAATTGAGCTCTTGTTTGCCGTTGCTTAGTTTTCTCGGAAAAACTATAAACGGTGGTAGTTATGGAGGGTAATAGAATGTATTATTACCCATTAGCCTTTGTGTAAAGTGAGCTGACAGGTAACTATTGAGGGTTTCTATAAGTCTAAACCGATATAGGTTTTGGAATTAAAATTTTGAAATTTAATTAACGAGACTGACTGATGAGAAGGTTAGAGATGTTTAAAATATGAATTAATCCATGATTTTTGATTGATAGAGAACAGAAATTAAGTGAACAGTGGAAGCTTTTAAACTGTAATATGGATATGCATTTAGCACCTTTTGAAAAATAATAAGTTGCCCATGTTTATAATTGTGTATGTACCCACACACTTCCCATATCATGTTTAGCATCAGTTTTCGTAGATTACTCCTACAATCTGTAGCTCACTCCCTCCCCCCGCCCCAAAACCTCTTTTAGGTGAAAATTGAAAGACAGTAGAATGAGGCACATGATGGGGATTTTAGATTTATTTTTTTTCTTTACAGTTAACGTGTCAATTAATAATTGATGGAATAATTTAATTCATTTTACATTATGATTTGTAAGGCCATATGGGTAGACTACATTATTTTCCATTATTTACATGCATGTGAGAACATGGGAATTTCTTAGTTGGAACTTTGATTTGAGGTTAGAAGTGGGTGTTGGTTTATTGTTTAGCTCATTATGAAGTTTCGGATATTGAATAAATGTTTGTGTCATAAGTACGTAACTTTAGTTACTTGAGCGGTATAAAGATTATATTCCTTGTGTGACGATAATGAAGGAATGGGCTTTAACATCTAAAGTTTGAGTTAAGAAAATTTTACTTCTTTTACTACTTAAGAAGGTTAACAATTAAATAGTGGTTTGAGTCTATGGTTTGGGTTAGATAACGAGACATCTAAGTAACCTGGTTTTAAGGCATTACAGATTGGTACTAGAGCTCTAGACTCAAATACTGATCGGCACTCAAAAGTGACGATTTAGACTCGTTAATTTATACTAAGTTAGTCCCGATTTGTTATCTAATATACGTTTTTGCAGTGTTTTTGTATATAAGACAGGAATTGGAGGAGGAACGCAAAACTACAACAAAATAGCCACTTTAACAGCAAAAATTATGCAACCAAACGAAAACCGACAAAAGTAGACCAAACCGTCCGGACGCCATCTTTCCACCGTCCCAACGCCCAAACTGTCATGATGTCCAGATGCTGACCGACGAAACAGGAAACTCCGAAACAAGAAACTGACATGGATCTCAAGCAATCACCGTCCCGACGCTTATCCCAGACCGTCCTGATGCTCCGAATCAGGAAACTGATGTGGCCACCACGTAAGACCCGTCCGGACACCGAGGCACAACCGTCCGGACGCTGCGTGCCAACACTTCTAAATTTGAGGTACCAGAAAAACTATAAATAGGGCCATTGTATAACCCTTGTATCCATATATTCAAGAATTTCAGAATTTAGTTGTAGAGTCATAGTTTAGATAGTAGTTTTCTCATTCCTTTGGCCACCTGGGCCAAGTCACCTCTGGAATGTCCAAACCTCACCGAGGATCTGCTGATAACGATCGACGTCAACTTGATGATGGAGCTCTGCCCGACCATGAGTGGCTAAGTCCCTTTCTCCGCCTCGGGTGATGATGAAGCCTTAATTTGGTAACATAGGAGTAGATTAATTATGTACTTTATTTATGCTTTGTAATTGGATTGTCATGCAATAATATTATTCTTCTAATTAATTAAAATCATGTTTAAGCTTTCTGTAATTTCATTAAATGAGTATTACATGATTGTTTTAACTGTTCGAATATACAAATTTGCGATAGACTATGCCGTAGATATACGGGCCATAGTCCGGACGGGTCGTAATCTTGGATAGACTATGTCGTATTAGTGATTCGGGTTTTTGAGAGTAGAACTTGAGATACGCT
>JAULLH010018418.1:0-15332 GCA_035668455.1 Sarracenia alabamensis
CCCCCCCCCCCCCCCCCCCCCCTCGGGATTACACCTTCACTAACAAAAACCTAGACACGAACACCCAAAAAAACCCAAACCCAAAATAGAAGGTACAAACACAATGGTTTTGTCCTTAACCCGAGTATAGCCAAAATACTAACATAAACAAAAGTATTCTAAGCAACCATGTGAAACGAAAAGGAAAAAAAATTCAGGGCTATTAAGGTTGAGAGGGCTGATCATCGGACTGTACATTCTCTGATTTCCTCTTTTTAAAGGTGAGAGGTGGACTGTCATCTTGAAAAGGATTCTCTTCAGAAATGGGAGTATGTTGAGTGGAGGCTGGTTCAGGAGTAGAGACATCTTGAGCAGCCCCTAGAACTTGAAAAGGTTGAATTTTGAGAGGATATTGGTCTTTGGATGGGAGTTTGATGCTGGCAAGCAAGGATTGATGTAACGCCCCTACCCACGTTAACTAGAATCTAACCTACAAACCCAAACCGAAAGCCCAAACAAAATCGAAACCAAAAATCTACCAATTAAAACTTAGAAAAACCATTAAGTTTAAGCCATTTTGAAACCCAAACAAAGCCTTACGGAAAGAGACCATTTTATATTGAAAATACTACAAATAGTAGGTGTGAAAAAGGTCCCAAAAACTGCAGTAAACTCCCAAAGTTTTATCAAAATCAAAATTTTTTTGGAGAACCAGAAAATAGGACACCGCTCGAGCGATAAAGAGGCCGCTTGAGCGCTTAACTTGACGAGAGCTTACTACTGAAAGTTTGGTCTCAAAACCCACAAATATTACATAAGTTCTAAAGCACAAAAGAAAAACCCAGCTAACATACCTCCTTACCGAGAACTAAAACCAACCAAACGAAGCCCGAAACCCCTCCCGGCACAACGGCCTCACAACAAATAATAAATGAATGCAAGAAACTAACAAACACATAAATGGGGTTCCACGATCCGGAAAGATAAGTGATACAAAGCTTAAACCATAAACTACAAAACTAAAGTGATCAACCTGCAAAACAAGCGTTAGCAACATATATAACTAAAAGCTAGGCACTAGACAAAGGTGCCAACTACCTAAGCGTATACATGGCTTAAATCTAACTACAAAACAATAAAAGGTCTTCTGCAAGCTCCAATCCTCATTCCGCCACATCCCTGCCGCGATCACTTACGTTATCAGAGATAACATGAGCCACTTGGCTCGTAGGAGACAAGCTACAGATGAACTTGGCATGCTTTATGAGGATGACATGCGATTATGTAAACAATGTTTAACTGGAAACAGAAAGGTTATCGCATATCATAGTTAAAGAAAACAGTTGACACGTATAATCCAAAACAAGACTAAAGAGGATACAAATGTATTGATATACAAAAGGCCAACCCAAGGAAAATAATATCACGCGAAAATAATCTTTCTCTCGTGGCGTATATAGGCTACGTCCCATACCATAACTTATATACATCACTCCTCACATTGACGTCCTTCCCATCTCATGACATATATCACACATAATAGTCCTGACCGTCCCCAAAGCAAACAAGCACAGGAACAGTCACTATACTATGCAAACACATGTCTAAGACAGGGGAAGATCGAGAAAAGCGGTAAGTCCACACTCAAGGTAGGTGTGCATCCCAAATGACGTATAAACCATGTCCCATACCACGTGTTACACACATTTGAAATTCACGCCACCGAAAATACATAGGTTTCACATATTAGCAAATAAACAAACAACAACAAGCCAAGTAACTTGGGTGTACCGATTCCTAAAGTCACTTGCATCCACAACACAACCGCGGGCTTACTGTTGCCCAGTCTCATCAATCAATCCGAGCATACATTGCCAAAACGTGCATAAATCCTATCATCATCAGTATCATAAACATGGAACTTTTATGGTCCAAAACCAAAGGCATGGCATCCTGATCGTAAAGACAACAAAAGAATTATCCGGACTACGGTTAGATATTAACAAATAAATATAGCAACAAAAAAGTCTCAACAACACACTCGTAAACTCAATCACATAGCAAGACTAACATCAACTTCTACGATATCACATTTTGAAGCAAAGGAAGTATCAAGTTCTAACAACATATAAACATCGTAATAAATTCTAAATCATCCAACTATGCCGACTAAAACCATCCTAAGGAGATACACTTCAACCTTCATAAACCATCACGATCATCTCCGACTCAAATTTTGCTTCTCACTAAGCATACCTACAACTGTTCTAATCGAGTATTAAGCCACGAAGATTACTCCTCAACCAAACACGCCTCAACCAGACTAAACCATAAACCACCTCACTATCCCAAACATAAGATTCTATTCCGCATAAGAACAAATCGACCCCTTACGGCCTACTCATCGTTACTACAAAAAGGTGAATCACACTTCAAGTTAAACACTCACAAACTTGTCTAACCCAAAAATCACTAACATTAGGAAAGCACCCAAATCACTCATGAATCTCGCATCGACTAACCGTTTCCAAATTTGAAAACTATGATAGGTGACAATCTCAATGTAGTTCAAAGAAAACTAACAAAATTCTAGAAATCCTGAAATTATACCCGAAAAATCCTAATATCTGTAAATATCACATTGTACATGACTTGAGCATAACACAAGTGATTAAAATTCTAAAAATACAGTTAAGTCACAAATCTAATCATGATAACATAAAACTAACTTTATTTGCATTCCGTAAATTCTAAGCCCGAAAAAGGCACAAAACTGCTAAATCTCACAAAAGGCTAAATCCAAGCATAAAGATCATAATCTTAAATATGAAAAGACAGTTATATTCTAAACATGCTCGCAATCACAAAAAGGTAAAAAGTTTTCAAGAAATCGGGGCTCGAAGCTCGAAAAATGCAAAACCAACTTAAACGGTGTACTTTAAGCTTAAAAACATGAAAATACCGTTACATACAGAAGAAGTTTAAGAGTAGGTTGAATCCTACCTCCTAAGACGATCCAAACAAGAAAATACTAAAAAGACGCTCGTCGAAAACGTCGAATCCAAATTCTGGCTCAGTGAACGCGTAGCCCTCGATCTCTCGATCCACCGTGCAGTCTCCGAATCCAAGCAAGAATCTCCAAAATGCCGAAAAATAAAGCCCTAGGTCATGCCCCTTCATTTTAGAGGGAAGGAGGAGAGAAAAGAGTTGAAAGAAAATAAGAAAAACTAAACACGCCGCCACCCCTATAAGCTCTACCGACATATACCGCTCGAGCGGACTATCACGCGCTCGAGTGCTCAAAGCTGTTCTGCACAGATCCGAAACTTAAAAACTGAGACTGGTTCCTAACCCAATCATCCTCAAACTTGGTCCAACACTTAAGAAAAATATAACGAAGCTAACAAAACAAACGGCACGATTATCGGACCTCGAATCATCACTAAACTGTAATTCTTTGAAAAATTTTAACCGATTTCTCAGAAAAACAAACGAATGTAGGTTAAAATTAAAGCTTAAAATTCGAAATGGTCCATGATCACCCGATCCAAGGCTACCCAGAGCGTGCCTAGTGATGTCACACGTGCAATCTAGGTTCTGGTCCTTACATACGCTCTTAGTCTAACTATCGTGTTAGTAGATGGTGAGGCGGTTGTTGGTGGTTTCAGTAGGTGGGATGATGAAGGGGATGAGATTGTGGTTGGTGGTAAGTTGGATGTAGGGGGCGATAATGTTGGCATAAGGGAGGTGTTACCCTTTCGAGTTGCCGATGACTTGGCGCATCTGTCTGATCATCATTTCGGGGATGGATATGTGGCGATTACAGTAGAGGGCGTAGAGCGCGCGGAAGGCCTCATTCCGGAGGTCGTCTTTGTGGATGGTGGTGAAGACATTATTTTTTAGGACTATGTTGGGAAACCATATTACCTCAGCAAGCTTGCCATGCGGGGAAAAAAATTGCTCGGCTAGAGATTGTCCTTCAAAGACGGCGTTAGCCATCTCCTGCAGGGTGACGAAGTTGGAGATTGGGTTGCGGTCATCGTTGTCTTTGTTATCCTCGGTGCCAAAGATTTTGAGGACGTGGGCTAAGTTGTGTGGGTCAAAGTCAATGTCATGCTCGTCGAAATTGGTGGCAAGGAACTCCACTCGTTGGCCATAGTCGTTGATACGGTACTCCCGATGAAGGTTCTGATAGAAGAGCCTGGCCAGGCGGGGGACCGATGTTGGGAATGGGCCGAAGAGTCCTTCGAGCTGGCGAGAGTGTAGAAGGTTGATGTTAGATCGTGCCTCTGTAATGAGTTGACTACCGGGAACTACATCATATGATGCAATTCATTTGACTACCAGACCCCGCTAGGAACCTGGATATATTTGCGTGCTGGTGGTGATATCCCCGACCTCCACGCTGAGCTCATCGGTTGTTTCTCTTTGTACGGCCTCTCTTGGTCGGGCGAGACACCATTTTTGTTGTCGGGTGTGTTGGGTTTAAGAGTTAGAAGAGGGTTGAGAGTTTTAAGGGAGAGAGAGATTCTTGGGAGATGTGTGGGGGCCAGGAGAAGCCAAGCGCCTCTTTTATAGAGTTTCTCACATAGGCTTCCCAAGGGGTGAAAAACATTTTATAGAAAGACGTGTTTCGTTTGGACGAAAATGGGTACCGTTCGGACACTATCAGTCCTATCGCGACGCGCGTTGGGACAAAGTTGGGGTAGAAAGTTTGCTTCTTTGTCTATCCATTGAAAGTTCGGATGGCCATCCAGATGGAAGTTGTCTGTCGTGACGGTCGTCGGGATGCTTAGAAGAGTGTAAGGATGGGAGTCCTAATGGTGTATGGGCGTTCGGATGGTAGTGGGCCCGTCTGGACGGTTGGCAATGGTTTTAATTTTGCACCTTTTCGGGATGCCGGTGCATTAATGACATCTCGTAAATATGTCCATCGATTAGACTTCCGTCCGGACGGTGGGTGTCTCATTCAGACGGTTTGTACCGGAATGGTGACGTTTGGTGGTTTTGTATAGGGTGGCTTTTCGAATATACGGATGATTTGTGTCCTATCCAGACGGTGGGGCCGAGGGGAATGCCATAAGTTGGTTAGGATTTGGCTATTAGGATTTTGCCTCGTCCGGACGCAGTGAGTTTTTTTTTTGTGTGTAAAAATTTCATAACATAAGATATAGAAATTTTTAAAAGTTTTTGATTATAGGAAGGACTAGAAATGTAAGCAGCTTCTAAAAATTGATAGGCCCAAAGTAGCTGCTAGAACAAACGCCCTGGGTGTGGACACTAGACATCTCCACACAGATGATTATGTTACTTAAACATAACAAAAGTAGGGTCCTTTATACTCAAAGTCCCACGAGTTGGATTCTTTGCAATACATTCTCAATCTAATCTTAGGATTAATTAGGCCAGTTGCTTGGAACATTACGGTCAGATGTGTCAGTAAAGGCTTGGAGAGGAGTCTCAACCCATCCAATAGGATTACTCATCCCTCTCCTAACCACATTGGAGATATGTTTGCCTCTAGAATAGTAGTATACATTAAAATGTGTGTTGCAGTGTATTGGTTCACAAAGATCAACCCAAAGGGCGGGTTGAGGGGGGGGGGGGGGTGGGATGAATGGGTTGTTAGATAAATTATAATTTTTTTTTCTAACTCTTTTAAATGCGTAATTAAGTGAGGAATAAATAACAGATAAATGAAGTGCTAAAATGTAAAGAGTTAAGGGTAAGTGAGATGCAGACAAGCTTTATAGTGGTTTGACCAGTTTGACCTACATCCACTCCCCAAGTATTTTGGGAATTCTCTAAACGGATTCTTCAGGTGAATCGAAACCACAGTGCAAAGGACCTCTTTATAGGCAAGACGTAACCTCTTATTCTTGCAGGCGAATAGCAGCCTCTTATTCTTCCAGGAAAATAGCAGCATATTATTCTTTACATGAAAATTAGAGCCTATTCTTCTTTATAGGTGAAGCGAAACCACAACAATCTTCTTCAACGGGTGAAGCGAAACCTCGAATTTTAGAGATGTTGTAGATGTGTTCTCCTTGGTAAGATGATTACAACAATATTTGCTAACTACAAAAATGATCACTCTCTCTCTCTCGAATGATTTACAATGAATGAGATGTTTAAGAGAGTAGATGAACTCACAAATGTGAAAATGAAAGCTCTCAGAAAATGAGAATGAATGTTTCAGAGCAATGGAGCAGTAAATGAGTTTCTCAAATCTTTGTCTTGTCTAGATCTACTCGAAAATGATGAGGAATAAATCCTTAAATATCTTCTTGAACATTTCCGACCGTTGGAGAGGTCAAACTAGTCGTTGGAGCATTTAATGCTTGAAATCTAGCCCTTGCAAGTTTCAGAATTTTGAAATCTTAACGCAGGTGTCGACACAATGAGATTTAGGGCACGACTAGGCCGACACATTCTTCTAAGGTGTCGACTCACTCAGATTTGAATATGAGATATGAGGTGCTTGGGTCGACACTGACTTTTCTGGTGTCGACTCAAGCTTGATGCTTCAGGATTCCCAAACTGAAAACATTTTGGTGTCAACTCGAAATCCAATGGTGTCGGCTCAGTTGCTTGTTGTAGCCTTGATCCTTTACTTTGTGATTTTTTAATTTTCTCTTGATCTTTTGATGTTTTTGATCTTGATCTTTGATCTCCCATTGAGCTAAACAATCTCCAAAGTCTTTTAATCCTAAAAATGTACTTCTTATGCATAGCCAAAACATTAGTAATCATCAAATCAAATCAATATGTTGCTATTGTCAAAACCAAATGCACAAATAACTCAATAGAGATTGTCAAATCAATATGTTGTTATTGTCAAAACCAAATTAATGCTTGATTGAAAAACCATTGGGCTAAAAATCTCTCCATTTTTGACTATGAAACTATTGATTTGTAAAGACATAATAAATATGGAAATATAAACTATTGATATCAAATGAATACCAAATGATTTGAAGAGTAAAAACTCCCTCTAAATATGTGCATAGAGTTGAAAAACTCCCACTAACTATGATGACTATGAGAACATCAAGATATGATGTATATATCAACATGTTCATTATCAATTTTTTTTTTAAAGAATCACAATGCATATCATATGCCAGATTTATATTAAAGTCCATTATGCATTGAAAACAAAAATTCTCCTCATGCAACATAATCACCAAATGCAAATATAAACATAACTTCTCCATCTTGCAATAACAAAAGCTTCTCCGCTGTCAAAAATAATTACATCCTCCCATTTGTAAAACAATTGATTTTTCTTTTGCAAATCAATACTTCCCCTCGAACATTTAAAAATCAAACATTTTACAAATCAATAAATACATCTCTCCCTTTTGTCATGGCAAAAAAGGAAATGATTAATTTATTATCAATCTTCAATATATATCCCCCTTTATGAAAGCAAAAGGTATATATGGCAAACACAGGAAAAAAATGTTTTCTCCCTCTATGTTAAGCACAAAAAACTTCTATTATCATCCCCCTTTGTTAATCACAGAATATGATATAAAATGCATTGAACATCATATGAAAGCATTCATCAAATTCTCCCTCTTTGTCAAGTGAGATATGCATTCTCCCATATTAATCAATCACACAAAAAAATTGATATGAAATGCACTTAAACAGCATACCTTCAATGATATTACAAATTTGGGAAGCATTTAAAAAAAATCACTAAAATAGATCGGGTCAACCGAGAATGAACTCGATCACAAGACCGTCTTAGAATTTAGGTTTCAAAAAGTAAAACAGAATAAGGTACTATTGATTTGTTTTCAACAAAGGATCAAGAATAAATTTCAACAATCAAATCAATCAGATCAATGCCCTCTTCTTGATTTGAATCCTTAGACTGACAAACATACAAATCATTTAACATATATGAGTAGATGAGAGTAAATTAGTATATGAGACATCTCTTGATTGATGCTTTAGAAACTTTGGGCTACAAATATTTTAAATTTGTTTTTATCTATTTTCATCCAAAAAAAAAAAAATAAATAAACAAGTTTTATTATATAGCACGTAGCATTTCCATCCAAACAATTTACAATATGCAATAAAGATTGAAAGTATAGTACAGAGAGAGAGAACACAATAACAGTCCAAAAAAAAATGCCTCTCTCTATATATAGGCAGAAACAGTTGGGTCGACACAAGGTATATTTGGGTCGACACAAATTGTATAGCATGAGGAGTGTCTCTAAACAACGAACAAGGTGTCGACACAAATTTTTGTTTGGTCAACGCAAAGCTGTATAACACAGGTGAAAAACGAAGTGGTGTCGACACTAAAAAGCAAGGGGTTGACACAAATGAATGAAAGCACAGGAAGGAGGTGTTGACATGAAAAACACTGGGGTCGACATAGACATTTAACAACAAGAACTGAACACGCAACATCAAAGAATAATTAAGGCATTTAAAATGCAATGTAAAAGAACGTTTAATATAGAATATAAATCATATGATTGAGCACATAACAAGCAAGATGTTTTTTTAATATAAAGAGATATGATATTACCTATTTTGCCAACTCAACATTTTTACCTTTCAAGTTGTCATCAAATGTGACAAATCTATTGTTTTTGGTATTTTAGTATATACTGCCGAGGAATCATTTTTGCCTGATTGTGTCCTCCTGTAAAATACTCTTAAGTATAGTATCTTGGTACCCACCTCATTTTGGGTCCACGGGGGTTAGTGAAATAACTCATATTTTGCATATTGAAACCGTCATATCTAAACATGTAAGGTGATGATTTTCGAAAGGCTTTCCTTTTGGATTGCCTTGCAGTGGTAGGTCTTGTATTAGGTATCTTGGCAACTTTGGGTGGAGGATCACCCTTTTTAATCTATACATTCTTGGTTGGTTTGTTGGCTTTTAGTCTAAATGAGCAAAATTTAATTATATGTCCATTTGTGCCATAAAAATCATAAATTATAGGTTTTGGCAGATAGACTTTAACAAAAACAGTTTTAAGGACTATTTTGCTCTCATTTGGATTAAATCCTAAGCCTTCCTTTTTGAAAATGCACTTTAATCCAAAAAGTATATATAGATTTTTCTCACCTTGAGTAAATCTAGTTATGATATTAGTTAAGTCCTCAAATTTTTGTTTTAATAAAACATTTTCTTCTTGAAATTCGGTTGTGACCTTAGAAGCATATTTTTCGTTTTTTTGGGTAAGGTAACTGTGACATAAAAGAAATGAAAGATTACAAAAATACAAGGGGCATACCCCGGGCCTTACAACCTGAAAAAATACCCACTACACCTACTAACCAACTAAAAAACAACTACAATGCAAACACTAGAGCCATAAGAAACAACCTCTCTGCGTAGCCAAACAAGCGGCTAGACAAAGTGCTCAAGACTGGTCAACATATCAAACTATTACCTAGCTTGCATGAGCCTTCAATTGCTTTGAGGAGCAACGAGGCTTAGGAAGCAGGGTTAGGTAGTGAAACAGAGCAGCACGCTAGATCAGCGGACCTAACGGACCTGATGGGAGCTGAACGGCTTGGCTGAGCACGGGGCTGATCAGGGGCATGGCTGCAATGCTAGACAACAGGCCTAGCTAAACGATGAGACTGGACAGCAGGCTGAACAACAACTGAATATGCCATCTTTGTATCCACCATAAGCACTGGTGACTCTTTTTCCCCCACTGATCCTTCTATTGGCCCCACCGATGAGACTCCTCAAGTAGTTGGGTCATCATGTGAGACAAGTGAGGATGTTGGAAGTAGTAAAGATGAGGATGTAAATGAGTCAAACTCCACACAGGAGACCTACGAGAATCCTATGGAACAATGCCTCAAACTCAAGAAGAAGTATGAGAAATTGAGAGAAGATTACACCTCCCTTGAAAGCAAGAGGGACATCCTTGAAGGTGATATCACCCCTTTTAAACTTGAAATAGCCACTTTTAATGAGTTTCAAGCCAATCTCATCAACAATCTCTCATTCTTGGAGAAATAGAGATTAAAACACCTGAAAGAGTTAAAAGACTCTGAGTCAAGAATCTTCTCTCTTGAGACGGATCTCGTAGAACTTTCTTCCATGATGAAGAGAAGCAAAACCGCTTCTCGGATCATCGAGCTCTACTGCTCTTTCCGCGACGACAGTGGTCTTGGATATATAGACCCTCCTTCGGTGTCAGAATCTTCTCCCAGTAACTCTAAAAAGATCACATTCGTTAGGCCATCTACATCCACCCCCGTATCTCTTACTTTGGATATTGATTTCCAAGGGGTGAAACTTATGGATCCCAATCAAAGGAACCACCCAAGTTCTTCGGCAATTACATCTTGCAAGCTAAGGGAACCATCTTTTCCCTCCCTTTCTCGAGATGATTCCTCCTCGGTTAATGACCTTGGAAAGGATCCAGTAGTATCAATCTCCCATGGGAAAGAGCCCATGACTACTAGTCTCTCGAGAAGAGCTCATGTTCCTCCTTCATATTCGTCCTCCACATCAAACTCCTCCTTTAGGAATAGATCACCTTCGATGTGCCACTATTGTGGGATAGCAGGTCACATAAGACCAAATTGCTATCATCTGAAGAGAGATAAGGCTTAGAAAAGATGTTACTACAGATCTTCAGTTGGTAAGTCTACAAGTCTGAGGTCAGCTTCTTCCAAGCATAAAAAAGCCATGGCCTTGGATCATTTAAATGAGCTAGCCACTCAGTCTTTATATCTTGTTTCACAGATTGATAAGTTATCTATGGCTATATCCAAGGCACACTCTAAAAAGAGACGTACTACCTCTAGGAATGTTCCTTCTCAGCCCCAATCTTTACCAACTCTTATTCCTGCACCCAACTGAGAGAAACAACCCTCCAAAAGGGGGCAAACTCTCATGGTACAAGATGTCCATGAAGTAAGGAGTGTCATTATATTTTCCAGTGTTCTCTAATCTAGAGCTTACGATACAGCTAGTTATGCCACTTATCATCGGACGTTTGCATTTTTACCATTCTCCTAGGACTAATTTCATTGAGAATGTATTTTTTTATTTAATTCTTTCCTCAATGAAATTATAACTAGCAACCACTTATGTAAATCTAAAGGGGGGATGAATAGGTTTATTACCATTATTAACAAATATTAAATGGACCAGCTTACAACTTTAAATTTTTGTTCTATCAATCTAATAAGTTTAAATTAACGAAGTGGATAAAAAGAACCGTGATCCTAAACCAACAACCATAAAATAAGTACACACGATATAATGTGGAAACCCTTGGAAAAATAATCCCCGGGATGAAAACCACGACACCAATATACCCATGGACGCCTAACTCCGAAATTATTGACGCAGCTGCCCCAATGCCTTCCTTGATCCTGTAGCCACCACAGGAGCCACTCCCAATCTCCGTATCTATGACGGCTCCGAGATACCTCAACCAAATGTGTGTGTGGTGGGAAATGTGTGTGTATGATGTGGTTGATGGATGGATATTACAAGATATCGATGAACACAATCCATAGGAAGTGTTCAAGATACCTTTACAACCTCCAAACTATGCTTCAATGGTGATATGGAATAAAGGATGAAGGGGAGGCCAAGAGAGAAGCTAAAGGTGAGGGGACGAACCAGCAAAAGCTCTTAAACAAATGGATCAACCCTAGCTGCCATTAAGCTGTGTATATATAGAAAAATACACCAACGCTAGAGTGCTCTTCGAGTGCACTGCAGGCGCTATAACGCGCTCGTGCACTCTTCGAGCGTAGTTAAATATGGCAAGCTTTTTATGCCCGTGCCAATGAGATTCGTTATGGTTTCAACGCTGAGATCGACTGCTTTATGGGCGCACTACTGGCGCCTGGAAAAGCCAACTTCGGCAAAGAGGAAATGAGACATTGAACATGGGCGCTCAAGCTCTCTACGGGCTCTCTTCGGGCGCCTCAATATTTCAACTCTTGGCTTTTTGAGAACGACACAAATTAAGTTTTCCTCTTGATGCTACTCAAGCATTCTACGAATGCACGAAGGCGCTGGAAAGTGTTCGTACCCCTTCGCGCGCTAGTGCATAGAATACAGGGTAACTCATGAATTTTCTAAGGAAATAATATACACAAATTACCCTAAACAGATTATATAATATGAATGCATATGGGTGTGTGTATGTGAGTGCCATATACCTTGTAAAGTTCGGAGCAGACTTACTTAATGTGATCTAGACGGAGGATCTAGACACAAAGACCCAAAACCCCCAAACCTAAAATTAAAGGTATAAACACAATGGTTTTGTGCTTAACCCGGGTATAACCAAAATACTAACAATCTCCCCCTTTGGCATTTCCAGGACAAAATCATTTACAAAAACAAACCTATACAAGAAAAGGAATTTATGATAATACAAGAGAACTATAAACTCAAATATACTCGAGACCCTAATCTAAACTACAAGGCTTGTATAAACGGTATGTACCTGCTCATTGTATAGAAAAGTCAAAACCAGTTGTGAAGCATATATGTGGTATGATAAATAAAACATAAATGCAGATTAAGAGAATCATGACAGAGTAGAATTGTAACTAATAGCATGTATTAACATAAAGATTGATATAAATAGTAATGTAGGAAGTTACTAGTTATGTTATATATCAAGTCAACAAAACAGAACAATCAAGAGAACAACTTCTTTTGCTAACCGAAGGAAGAAACAATTACTCCCCCTAAACAGAACAACTTCTTCTCCCCCCCTTTTTGTCCTGGAAAAAGAAAAGGGGGAATGACAAATTACTTAGGGAGGAGAGATCTCCTTGTCCTGCGCATTGGTAGGAGTACCCAGGCCCTGCCGAAGGTCTCGGACGTGCTGTTCAAGGATCCGGATATGGGCCTCAAGATCACTAACTTGTGACTGATCGGTGGAGTAGGATTGATGAAGAGAAGACATGTGACAATGAAACTGATCTTATCCACCTGTGACATTACTGCGAAGACCTTCATGAGAGACTCGCAGGTCATAGAATTGGTAGTCCAATGTACGAGAGCATCACTTGACCTCATCAACGCGTGAGTCCATATGGACGGTTAATCTCTCCAGGTGGTCCGCAATGGTCCCCATGGTTGGTTCTCCTTTGGGTCCACGGGCGAATGCAATCTGACGCATCCGAGGAGGTGCGTCTTGATTGTCCATGGGAACAGGTTCACGAAAGGGAGAGAGAGAGACAGTGATTTGCTGAAAGTGACGACAGATGATTGCTATGGTGCCAAAAGAAAAGTAGCACAGGGTGATATGGTGAGATACAGGGGAAGCGTAAGCGTCAGAGAAGTTTCTTTTCATTTGTCATGCTGAAATGACACAGGCGCTCGAGCGTTACTAGAGCGCTCGTGCCTCAGAGATTCTACCTATGACGACCCTCCCCCTGAGTTGAACAGTCATTCCCAGAAGATAATGAGTCAATACTCATGTAAATACTCGCCAAATAACTCCCCCTCAATCGGAGAACACCCAAAGAGAAATCATGAAAAAATGAAAATATATAACACAATCACCCAAAAAAATATACAACATATAGATGAAGAGTGCATATTACAAGCATGACAGTGAGACAATAGTCAATCAAGAGACATACAGAAGCACATAGAACTTGAGTGATATGCATGAAAATTGATAATTGCTGAATCAATATACAACCTGCAAGTATAAACTTAAGTGTAAGTGGTTCATGTCATCCTCTTATTTAAGGTGAATGGTGAACTCCGTGTAAGGGATTAAGATGCTTAATAAGGTACAAGATGGAAACAAGTCCATTCATAAGGAGATGAATCATCTGGTTGAACATAGAAGGAAAACTCAATGATATTTGGACCTTAATATTTGCGCACAAACCTCAATCCTGTTTACCAAGGGACACACATGCGAACGCTTACCCATATATAACCCAGACCATGATATGGTCAAAACACACATAATTTTTTTTATATATTTGAGTGTGAAAATTATGATACACAATAATGGGTATAGTCAACATATACATAAGAGTTTTTTCTGTCAAGAAAGGAAACGCAAGAAGACTGTTGGTCTAGATAGGCAACGTAGAGGGGGGGGAGGGGGTGAATAGGTTGTTTCAAAAACTTTAACAACTTTTTGATCTTTTAAAAAACTTTGTGAAAATGTAATCCAAGCACTTAGAATAAATTAAACATGCAGCGGAATAAATAAAAGTAAAGAGCAGGAATTAAAAGATAAAGAAAGAAGATGCAAACTACAAGACCAAATTTATAGAGGTTCGGCCAAATCCCAGCCTACGTCCTCTCTCTCAAGCAGTACTTGAGAAATTCCACTAGTGGTAGTGCTTTCGGGTGCACACCAAATCTTGTACAGAAGATTTACTAGGTTTCTTTTACCCAGGAGGCTTTATAGAAGCACCTTCAAACCTGGAAGCTTTGCAGGAGCACTTTCGGACCTTGATTGAGTTGATTTCGGACTCAACTACTAAGCCTAAATGTATCTTCAGATTTTTCTTTCACATGCTCTATTTTCCTATGCAGTAGTGGTTCTCCTTTTTGAGATGATTTACAAAATAATCCTCACTAAAAAATGATTCTCTCTTTTTCTCTAAAAACTTTATAATAAATGTAAAATAAAATGAGAAAAGTGGAATACAAAATCTCGCTAAGATGCCAAGACAAAAACTCAAATAAATAAAAAATTAATTTCTGAGCACAGTGAAACCGAAAGTGAGAATGAGTGCATGGTTTAAGTTCTTGAACGAGTTTCACCAACTCTCTGAAGCTTGAATAAATCCCTTTAAATAGCCTTTATAAATATTTGATCATTGGAGGCAAGGTATAGTAGCCGTTGGCGCATTTAATGCGAAAAAATCTGACCGTTAAGAAAACAGGGATATAAACATAAAAACACAGGGGGTTGGCACCTTTTGAAATTGAGACGACCCAATTTCTGGATCAGGGAAGTGGGACGACACATTTTAGATAGGAGACGGAACATTTTGTGGATACAGAGAGTTTGAGAATCAAGGGCAAAGTGGGACAACCCAGTTGCTTGAAAAACAAAGTTTGGATCAAAAGGGGTCGAAACAATATGAATCTGGGACGACACAAAAGCCTCAGAACTGGAGTTTTGTCGAACTGGGACGACACAAAAGGTATGTGGGACGACACATAATATTCTGGGCAAAAATATGGTTTTCAGACAACTTTGTTCAAATTCGAATGATGATATCTCCTTTTTCCGAAATCCAAATAGGGCAAATCCTATATAAAAATTAAAGCTCTTGAAGTCCTCTTTCCTAGGGTTCAAGAATAAACAAAAAAGACCTTGTGTGGAAAAAGTTAT
>JAULLH010019508.1:0-15330 GCA_035668455.1 Sarracenia alabamensis
GATTTCAAATCATAAGTTAACCAACATGTCCAAATCATAAAATTTCTATCAATTTCGAGAATTTACCCGAATTAAGTCGAAAACCCCCAAATCTAAGCAAGTTGCCACATCCGAGCTCTAATCTCTCCAAAGCTCAAATTGGTTCAACACTTATATTTCCAACAAGCTAAAATAGGCATAACAATATTCAAGTTCATGATCCAATACAAAATTCACTATTTAGCTCATTTAAATCCAGTTATTCCACAGGTCCAATACACTGGGTACTTCAACTTGCTATCTCCCTAACAAGATTAATCATACGTGTCTCAAAAATCACCAAATTTGAAACATAGGCTAATCGACGTGCCAATTACTCATATACAAAGTCAATTTCTCAAAACTTTAACACTTAGGTCAAAAGTCCCAATTCTAAGCCAAACACCCCAACCGAAACCCTAATATGTCCAAATTCAAAAATTAATCCAACATTGATAAATCTTGCAAGCTAAAATAATTATCTTGAAGCTCCATAACAAGTTCTAAGAGCTAAAAGCAAGATTAAAATAAAAGAGAACAAAAAATTCAATTTTCGGCTCGAACGGGATCTCACGATCCAAGGTTTTTGGTTGATCAGTGAAATATCAAAAATAACTCAATGTAAATCAGTAGATAGGTTTAATAATCCTAGAATTCTACCTTTGTGAAGAAAAATGGGAGAAATCAAACCATTTTTGAGCCGAAATCGAAGGTTAAATCATCGGCGTCGTCGCGCCCCTGTTTCGGTGCTTCCGGTTCTGTTTTCTCCTTCCCCGGCGGTCGGCGACGGCAGGTGGTGGTGCAGAGGTGGTCAGCGCAGGTGGTGGTTCCCGGCGGCCCCTCCTCCGGCCTTCTTCTCCGGTGGTTTCTCCCACCTCACCCTCGCGAACTCACTTTCTCTCCCTCGTGTGTAGCACGAATTTCGGTCCAAACAAAACATTTGTTTTGTTTTATATTTTGTTTTATTTTTTTATTATTTTTTTGTAGAAAAAGATTTTAGAATAATGGAGACAAATAAATATGCCTTATAATATTTTTTCTCTAAAAAAAAAATTTAATTTTTACCAAAATCTCTGAAATAAAATAGGTTATCCAAAAAAATTACCCGGGGTCAAAACCAATAATCAAATTTTCTTTTTGATTTACAGAAAATAATTAATTAAAAAGTTCAGGTTATTATAAGTTCATTCTCCAACCGTGATTTTAACCATTTCAACCCATTATGTATTTACCGTTTCCAAAACCTCAAACATTCACCATTTTCCATAATTTTCCAAAATCAGTATCCTCATGACTGAAGTTTTAAAATGTTTCTTAAAACTCCTTTCAACAAATTCACCCCTTTTTTAAAAACCGTGTTGAACCAACTTCGTGTAGTTATAAAATCGTTATTAGACTTTTCCCTATTCATACGCCCCCAAGGATTTACTCACACACATACACCCGGCCAGTAATAACCACCAGCTCACACACACACATACACACACAACAGGTCATCAGTAAGCATCGGTTCACACACACACACACACAAACTCGGTCATCACTGAGCACCGATTCTCACACTCACATACCCGGTCAGTACTAAGCACCGATTTACACACACATGTCATCTCTCCCTATCATAGGCCAACACACAACGGGCCCACGGGCTGCATACTCAGAGTACCACTGGGGCCACATATAAATATTTCACTCATGCGTGTATACAAACCCATCAATGCCTCTTAATATAAAAATCATATAAGCTACTCGGGCTATGCATATTATACCATCTTCCCACATACGCCATCTCTCTCTATCGTAGGCCAACATACACACACACACACACGCATCATCTCCTCTATCATATGTTAACACATGCACATGTCATTTCTCCCTATTGTAGGCCAACACATACACATACGATCTCTCCCTATTGTAAGGCAATGCACGCACATGCCATGTCTCCCTCTCATAGGCCAACATGTATACACACACATATAAACACATTAATTCTCCAAATCCAACAGCCACATGGGCCAAATGCTTAATAGTATGATTAAGGTTCCAAATTTAAGTTATAAAATATGCTCTAACTAGCTCAACAATTGTAAAAAAAAATCTCCAATTGTATAACTCACCACATCAACCATAAGAACAACCGCAAACGAGCACACTCAAGCCTAAAACAACCATACAAAAGATAAGAACCTTAAATTGCACCAAGACTTGGTTTCAAACATGACACACTTCTGTCCACTCCTCAAGGCATCAAATAGAATCAAGCTAACCATCTACTTCATAAAACATTAGAGTTAAGGCCAAAAAACTAAGAATACACGTCGTTCACTTTTAAGACAAATCTCAAAGGATCACACGCAATACACCATTCACATCACACATAACTCATTCAAACCATAAACATCGAGCATGTAATGCCCTAAACCTGGCGTAACCGAGAAATCCTAACCGACAACTTGGATAAAATTGAAACCGACAGCCTATCGAATTAAATCTTAATAAAAGATTAGCCTTTTTCTACAAAATCCATTTTGATAAAGAAAACCATAATTATTTTGTTCAAAAGCCCACTGTTCAACCCCCAAGTTCCAACAAAAATCTCATTTTCGGCCTTCCAAAACAGGGATGACCACTCGAGCGAGGTATATACCGCTCGAGTGGTAACCTTGACGAGTGTTTAATGAGTAAGAGTTTAAAATTTCCAAAAATTATCATTTTTACTTTTTTGCTTCGAAAATACCTTTAACCAACTCAAAAAATTATTTCGTGGCTTAGTAAAACAAATAAATCCTTTTTCCAGTTATAAGTCTTGGCAAAATTGGGAAAAATTATATTTTCCAGAAAACCGTTATACTTCCAAGACATGCCTTTTCAGGAAAGATGAAAACTAGTCAAATGAATCCCAATAAACCCACTCGGCAAATCGGCCTCACAACATACATAACATGTACTAACCAAAGCTGAAATAATTAAAATCCGGGACTCCGGAGCCATATAACCATAAGGTTAATCATGCAAGGTACTAAAGCATAATCCGACTTAATACACAAAAATCCATGTCTAGTCAAACTTATACAAGTCTTGAAAAAAGATGAACAACACAAAACATGGCATAAAGTCAGCTATGCTCCTTCCGGATCCCTCCTTAGTCTCTGCCTGGTTTGCAACCTCCTTCCCGAGATCATCTGCGTTGTTAGAGACAATGTGAGCCCACTGGCTCGTATGGAACAAACTATGCAAGAACTAGCCAGGCTGAATGAGAATGACATGCGATATGAAAATACAGTTTATCTAAATATAGATAAACATATGGAATACTGGAAAATGATATAAATTCTAAACATTGTATCGCATTATAAGATTTTTGTAAAATAATTCTATAATCCTGGCATAAGTATCCCAATCTCGAAAGTCCCCCGCTTGTCAATACGAGACTCCACGTTGGTCGTGACCCACTCGTCACTATGAGAACCCACGTCGGTTGTGACCCACTCGTCGATACGAGAACCCACGTCGGTCGTGACGCACTCGTCAATACGAGAATCAAACCCGGTTTATACATGACTTTAGTTACAGCTATCCGTTTTACAAACCGAAAACACTAGCAAGTAGCACTCCCGACCCATAACAAGGAAAAGCTGGTACATTTCTTAAATGAGGTTTTTAAGTCCGGTAAAACCCAAAATCAACAAATCTTACATATAATATAACTTAGGCATAAAAAGCCTAAACTCAGATCTGAAAAGACAGTTCTCTCGTAATCATGCTCATAACCAATGAAGGCTAATAGGTTTCCCAGAAAACTGGGCCCCGAGGCCCAAAACATGCAAACTAGCATAAAATAGGATAAAAGTCAGCATAACAGCTATAAATATACAAAACTAGCATTACACACAATAGGGAAAGTTCATGAGTAGGTTGTCACCTACCTCGTAAGACTGTCGAAAGTCCCAAGGGACAAAACAAGGCTACCCAAAGTTGTCAGAATCAAGATCTGGTCCGGTGGATACGTAGCCCCCAACGCCGTGATCAACCGTGCAGGTCCAGAATCCAAGCACGTGCCTCCAGATCAACAAAAATCAAGCCTCTAGCTCTCAACACTCGTATTCTAGGGAGAGAAATAGAAAAAGATATGGTTTTAGCTTATGGGAGAAACTAATCCACGTCACTTATATAAGCTGACCGACATAAGTGCTCGAGCGAGCTTACTACCCCTCGAGCTGTAGTGGCTGTTACTGAACCAGCCGAAACATAAAAACCAAGGCTCATTCCTATCCCAAACGTCCTTAAACTTAGCCTAATGCTAGCAAATAAAATACAGAAGCCTACAAGACCAACAACGCGATCACCGGACCCTGTATTGTCAATAAACATTAATTCATTCTAAAATTTTTATCTGTTTCTCGGAAAACCAAACAAACGCCGATTCCAAATTAAAGCTTAAACCCGAAATGGTCCACGATCTCCCGGTCTAAGGCTTCCCGAAACATGCCGAAAGATGACATACGTGTAAAACATGGTCAGGTCCTTACAACATCTACCACTAAAATAGATTTCATCCCGAAATCAAAAACGTACCTCAGGTAAAAAATAACTCGGGATATCCAGAATGGATCTCGTCCTCCCGTTTCCACGTTGCTTCCTCAAAGCCATGACGGTGCCACAACAATTTCACAAGTGGCATGGTCTTACCCCGCAAAACCTGATTCCGTGTATCAAGAATCTACACTGGTCGCTCCACGTAGGTGCAATCTGCCTGTAAATCCAACTCTGACCACTCAAGGATCTGTGACGGGTCCCTCTTATATTTCCTAAACATGGAACCATGAAACACGTCGTGCATGGATGCTAAGCTATGTGGTAACCCGAGCTGGTATGCAACCTTTTCGATCCTCTCCTCAACAGGGAATGGTCCGACATAGCGTGGAGATAACTTACCACGCTTCCCGAATCTCAAGAGTCCCTTCCACGGAGAAACTCTATGAAAAACAAAGTCGCCGACCTCAAACTCAAGGGGTCACCGTCGCCGGTCTGCATAAATCTTCTGCCTACTCTGTACCGTAAGTAAATAACCGCAAATGATTGTATCATACCCGTCGTCTGCTCGATAATGTCGGGCCTGGTGATGGACCGATCACCAACCTCGGCCCAACAAATGGGTGACCTACACGGTCTACCGAAAAGTGCCTCATAAGGCGCCATCCCGATGCTAGCATGGTAAATGTTATTGTACGCAAACTCCACCAAGGGTAAGTTAACTTCCCAAGACCTGGGAAAATCCAAAACCCATGCCCTTAACATGTCCTCCAAAATGTGGATAGTGCGTTCTGACTGCCCATCCATCTGTGGGTGAAAGGCCGTACTCATAAGGGTACTCGTATCTAGTGCCCGCTGAAAACTCTACCAGAAACGAGAGGTAAAATGAGGATTTTGGTCCGATACAATAGAGACTTGAAGTCCATGCGAACGGATGATCTTCGATATGTACAACTTACTCAACTGGTCCATCGGGTACGTAAGCCGCATCGGAACAAAATGTGCTCACTTAGTCAGCCGATCCATAATCACCCATATCGTGTCGTAACCCCTCGGAGATCTCGGAAGCCCCGGAACAAAGTCGATCATAATATTTTCCTACTTGCACTCCAACACTAGTAATAGCTGTAACAAGCTCACTGGTCTTTGGTGCTCCTCTTTAACTTGCTGACAGGTAAGACAACGCGATACGAATAAGGCTATGTCCCGTTTCATCCCTTGCCACAAAAACTGGCGCCGTAGGTCATAGAACATCTTAGTCCCGCCAGGATGTACTGCGTGTCTAGAATGGTGCGACTCATGTAAAACGTCAACTTGACAAGACTCCGGTACTACGACCTGACCACGAAACCTCACACTCTGGTCCGTGTGTAGGATATACCCTCGACGTCATCCCCAACCGAGATTCGGTCTCTAAACTCCTGACACTCCGTGTTGGTCAACTGTGCCTCAATGATCCGACTGATAAGGGCCAACTGTAGAACCACCGAGAACAAGATAGGTCTGCTGTCAGACTCACTGAGATTTAAGTCATAAGCGCCGACCTCACCGAGCATACTCCACTCCTGAGATGAAATACTCACAAGGCTACCAAACATCCTCCGACTAAGCGCATCACCTACCACATTCACCTTCGTGGGATGGTACTACAAGACGTAATCATAATCACCTA
Source organism: Sarracenia alabamensis (assembly GCA_035668455.1). NCBI lineage: Eukaryota > Viridiplantae > Streptophyta > Magnoliopsida > Ericales > Sarraceniaceae > Sarracenia > Sarracenia alabamensis. The sequence continues at coordinate 6,227 of JAULLH010019508.1, forward strand.
GGAAGTCCATCCACCACCGTTGTCTCATATTGAGTTCCTTTTGCGAGAACAAGTAATGCAGACTCTTATGGTCCGAGAAAATCTTAAAATGCTCGCCATATAGATAATGCCTCCACAGTTTCGGCGCAATGACAATCACTGCCCACTTTAAGTCGTGAATCGGATAACTTTTCCCATGGGTCCTCAACCACCGTGAGCCATAAGGTACCACCTTCTCGAGTTGCATTGACACGCAACCCAAGTCGTTAGAAGATGCGTAACAGAATACCGAGTAGTCGAATCCTCTCTTAGGGATAGTCAGAATAGGCGCGCTAGTCAACCGAGCCTTCAGCTACTGAAATCCTGACTCACACTCCTCGCTCCATATGTATGGAATACCCTTCCAGGTAAGACATGTCAAGGGTGCCGCTAGACGTGAGAAGTCTGCTACGAACCGTCTGTAATAACCCGCGAGACCTAGGAAGCTTCGTTTCTCAAACACGGTCCTCGGTTGCTCCCAACTCATCACCGCCTCTATCTTAGAAGGGTCCACAGCTACCCCTCCTGCTGACACTTCGTGTCCGAAAAACGTAACCTCTCGGAGCCAGAACCAGAAATTTCTAAGCTTGGCATACAACCGGTGCTCACGAAGCAACTAGAAGGATATCCGGAGGTGTTTCTAATGTTCCTCCTCAGATGACTAGTATATCAATATATCGTCAACGAATACCACGACGAAACAGTCGAGCTAAGGGTGAAAGATCCTATTCATGAGGTCCATGAACGTGGCTGGCGCATTCGTCGACCCGAATGGCATAACCAGAAACTCAAAAAGCCCATAACGTGTACGAAAAGCCGTCTTCGGGACGTCCACCTCCCGAACCCGTAACTGGTGATAACCCGATCGGAGATCAATCTTCAAAAAACATGAAGCACCCCTAAGCTGGTCAAAAAGATCGTCGATCCGCTACATCGGATACTTGTTCTAAACTGTTGCCTGGTCAAGTTTCCAGTAATCGATACACATAAGCAATGAACCATCCTTCTTCTGGGCAAACAATGTCAAGGCTCCCTATGGTGATGTACTAGGGTGTATGAAACCCTACTCCTAATGGTCCTCGATTTGTTTCCTTAACTCTTCAAGCTCTGTTGGCGCAAAAAGATAAGAGGGCATAGAAATGGGAGATGTCCCCGGAACAAGGTCGATAGTGAACTCTATCTCCCGCTGAGGTGGCAATCCGAACAGGTCCGGGGGAAAAACATCAGTAAACTCCTCAACGATGGGTGGGTACTCCCCAGGAGTAGGATGATCATCGCTGATCAACAAGGCAAACAAGAGGACAATGAGGTTGCTACCTCTTTGCGCCAAATAAGATAAGGGCTCCAGCCCATCGTCTTGATCACCCACTACACAATAGTGAGAACCATCTAGTGTGCGAAAGAACACTTTTCGCCGGTTGCGGTCTATGGATGTCTGATACGCAACGAGCCAGTCCATGCCTAGACTAACATCAAAGGCATACATGTCTAAATCGATAAGATCATATAACATAAGGTAATCCGCGACCCATAACTCACACTCCCTACAGATACGTCGTAAGGTCGCTATGTCACCCAACGGTGTGTCCACACCTAGTGTGCTATCCAAGTACTCCGGCGTTAAGCCTAAAGCTATAACAAAAGAGGAAGCAATAAACAAGTGCGATGCTCCTTTATCAACAAGAACTCGTGCCCATGAATGGTATAGAGGAAAAGTACCTCTCATCACGGATGTGCTGGTGGGGGTCTTACTACCTCGCGATGCTACTCCAAATGACTCGGGCCTGGCTAATCCAAAGGTTCATCCCTACGTCTGATGTCTACCATCGCCTCGCGAACCTTGATAACCTCCTCTCGTAGGTGCCACAACCTGTGTAGGCTGAACCGTCGATGGCTGCTGCTGTGACTGACCATTACCCCGTGGCACAAACCTAGATAACATCATATGCCCCACCTCATATGCCCCGCCTTACCTCACCTGAAGCATGTAGGTATGGCCCTCATCTGAGTCTGAGTCTGAGTCTGGCTCTGTGCCGTGCCCTGCTCGAACAATCACTCTTGAGGTGTCCCTCTGGTCTACATCAATAACATCCTCCCGTCCGTGAACCCGAGCATCCTGCGAAAGCTGCTGATGACCCAACTCCAGATGGTGCAGGTCCTGAACCCTCGTACCTCGCTCTCTTCCGAGAGAGTCCCTCCGATTGCGCTCTAGCACTCCTCTATGGCTGCCTCGCGTCTCTAGTTCTCTGTGTCTCGGCCAGAATAGTCTCAACCCAAACTGCCATCTCCACCGTCTTGGTGTAATTGTGAATGTCAGAGCCGCACATCCTCTCTCTAATAGCTGGTCGTAGACCCCTCTCAAACCGTCGTGCTCCCAGTATCCCCGTCCAAACCATCTCCGGTTCGTACCATGATAACATCGAAAACCATGACTCGTACTGGAAGACCGTTATGCCTTCCTGCTCCAGACTCATGAACTCCTCTCTGTAGCGCTCCTTCGCAGAAATGGGAAAGTACTTCTCCCAGAACACTCGCTCAAACGCTGCCCACGTCGTGTTAACAGTGGTCTTAGCCCACTTCCACCACTCTCTCACCTCACCCCTCAGCTGATAAGTAGCCAAGCTCACCAGAAATCCTGTCTCGATGTGCAACGTGGCAAAGATGAGCACGATCATCTCGAACCAATCTGTCACGGCAATGGGGTCAGGCTACCAGACAGAGTAAGAGGATCCATCTGTCGGAACTCTCTCATCGTAACTACCGCACGTGGCTCTGGGGCCTGGCTGCCTCCCCTTGCCGTTTCTACCATCGCCTCCATAGTTGCTAAGATCTGCTGTAGAACGTTCACTCCTTGCACGGGTGCCTGTGGAACGTACGTCTCATCCTGCCTAACACCAGCCCCTCCCTCACTACTATTAGTATCATCGCCGACCCAACCTGGATCGCGAGCCCCACCCCGACCTTCTCCACGGTAGGGTAACATGGTCTATATGAAAGCCGAGGGAAGAAGAGCATCAAGCAAGTCCTATGGCAGAATATGAAATCACGTACCACGTATCGGGACAGACTATTCGAGTGATAAGTCAATCCGTCTAACCCAATTGGTTTTCTCGTTAGAAAGAACGTCGGCCAAACGCTTTCCAAACTCGAACTCCAAACGAGTACCACGGGTACCAAGGGCAAGACGAATCATCTGTAAGTCTAGTCCCCATGCCCATATAACACATATCATGCGCATATTTATCAAGCCACAAGCTAAAGCAGGCAAACCAAAACATGAATGCAACATGAAACAACCCTCTTGAGTAGTTTACCTATTCCCAAGGTTCCTAAGTATTCGAACCTAGAGCTCTGATACCAAGTTGTAACGCCCCAAACCCGACATAACCGAGAAATCCTAACCGATAACTCGGAAAAAACTGAAACCAAAATTCTATCGAATTAAATCTTAATAAAAGATTAGCCTTTTTTCTAAAAAATTCTTTCTGATAGTGAAACCCATCATTAATGTGTTCAAAAGCCCACTATTCATCCCCGACGTTCCAGTAAAAATCTCATTTTTGGCCTTCCAAAATAGGGATGACTACTCGAGCGAGGTATATACCGCTCAAGCGGTAACCTTGACGAGATTTTAACGAGTAAAAGTTCAAATTTTTCAAAAATGATCATTTTTACCTTTTTGCTTCGAAAATACCTTTAACCAACTCAAACATGATTTCGTGGCTTAGTAAAACAAATAAATCCTTTTTCCACTTATAAGTCTTGGCAAAATAGGGAAAAATTATATTTTCCAGAAAATCGTTATACTTGTCAAACATGCCTTTTCAGGCAAGAAGAAAACTAGCCAAACGAATCCTAATAAACCCACCCGGCACATCATCCTCACAACATACATCACATGTACTAACCAAAGCTGAAATAATTAAAATCCAGGACTCTGGGGCCATATAACCACAAACTTAAACATGCAAGCTACTAAAGCATAATTCGACTTAATACATAGAAACCCATGTCTAGTCAAGCTTATACATGTCTGGAAATAAGATGAACAACACAAAACATGGCATAAACTAAGCTATGCTCCTTCCGGCTCCCTCCCGAGTCACCGTCTAGTCTGCCACCTCCTTCCCGAGATAACCTGCGTTGTTAGAGACAACGTGAGCCCACTGGCTCGTAGGGAACAAACTATGCAAGAACTAGGCATACAGTATGAGAATGCCATGCGATATGAAAATGCAGTTTCTCTAAAAATAGATAAACCTATGGAATACAGGAAAATGCTATAAGTTCTAAACATTGTATCGCATTATCAGATTTCTGTCAAATAGTTCTATAATCCTGGCATAAGTATCGCGACCTCGAAAGTCACCCGCTCATCAATAAGAGACTCCATGTCGGTCGTGACCCACTCGTCACTACGAGACCCCACGTCGGTCGTGACCCACTCATCGATACATGAATCCACGTCGGTCGTGACCCACTCGTCAATAAGAGAACCCACGTCGGTCGTGACCCACTCGTCAATACGAGAACCAACGTCGGTCGTGACCCACTCGTCAATACGAGAACCCACGTTGGTCGTGACCCACTCATCGATACGAGAACCCACGTCGGTCGGGACCCACTCGTCCATACAGGAATGAAACCCGGTTTATATAAGACTTTAGCTACGGCTATCCATTTTACAAACTGAAAACACCAGGAAGTAGCACTCCTAGCCCATATCAAGGAAAAGCTGGCAAAGTTCTAAAATGAGAGTTTTAAGCCCGGTAAAACCCAATAGCTGCAAATCTTGCATATAACATAACATATGCACAAAATAGCCTAAACTCATATCTGAAAAGACAGGTCTCTCGTAATCATGCTCATAACCAACGAAAGCTGAAAGGTTTCCCAGAAAACTGGGCCCTGAGGCCCAAAACATGTAAACTAGCATAAAATAGGATAAAAGCCCGCATAACAGCTATAAATATACAAAACTAGCCTTACACACAACAGGGAAAGTTCATTAGTAGGTTGTTACCTACCTCGTAAGACTATCGAAAGTCCCTAGGGCCAAAACGAGGCTATCCAAAACTGTCAGAATCAAGATTTGGTCCGGTGGATACGCAGCCCTCAACACCGTGATCAACCGTGCAGGTCCAAAATCTAGGCACGTGCCTCCAGATCACCAAAAATCAAGCCTCTAGCTCTCAAAACTCGTATTTTAGAGAGAGAAAGATAAAAATATATATTTTTAGCTTATGGGAGAAGCTAACCCACGTCACTTATATAACCTGACCGGCATTAGCACTCGTGCGAGCTTATTACCGCTCGAGCGGTAGTGGCCATTACTAACCCAGTCGAAACTTAAAAACTATGGCCCGTTCCTATCCCGAACGTCCTTAAACTTTGCTTAATGCTAGTAAATAAAATACCGAAGCCTACAAGACCAACAGCGTGATCACATGACCCCGAATCGTCAATAAACTTTAATTCTTTCTAAACTTTTTACAGGTTTCTCAAAAAACCAAACGAACACTGGTTCTGAATTAAAGTTTAAAACCGAAATGGTCCAAAATCTGCCAGTCCAAGGCTTCACAAAACTTGCCGAAAGATGGCATACGTGTAAAACAGGGTAAGGCCCTTATAGAGCAATCACGATAATATGACTTGCATTACATGTCACCATACTACACACCAACTCATATAGAGGTGCAATGAACCATCCTAAAAATCACCAGAAGAAAGGGGCACTACACTCCCAAGAATCTTCAACTAAACACCAGTTTACACTAAAACTATATCTTCTAAAAGGCCAAAGAGGCACAATACTCAACCCCACTGGATAAACACAACACTTAAGACAAGGAAACTAGGTTCAACCACTCACCACTCCTACGGTCTCATGATACCACGAACGAAAGAATGACGTCACCAACAACAAAAAAGCAGCCTATTACTAACGATAGTCCTCGCAATGATAAGATAAGGATGACACTAGAGATGCAATAGCTGAGAAGATAGCACCGAAAGGCTAAAAGATAAGGGATACACCTTACTATATCAAGAACTAACCATCAAACGGGCACGCACCGTTCGCTCAAACAACCAACCATCACACATCAAACTTGAAAACAATCGAAGATCTAACATAGTTTGAAGCTATCCAAGGTCAAACACTTAACCAAGCAAATGCTTCCACTGATCAACCATCTACCATCAAGGCACAAACATATAACTACTTACTCACCCAATGTAGTCACATGAGACCACACGACCCAAAACCTCGCTCGACCTCATTAGCACTCCCGCAAGAAAAAGCTTCTTGAAAACCATAGCCTTTAGACATCCTTGCCAAAACTCCTTTCTAGTATACAGGATTCCCACATCTTGGTCTGAGTAACCACCCCGGCCATAACTATTCTAGCAGCAAAGGACTCCCAAACTCAAGCTCTTCATAACCAACATGCAAACACTATCCTTATAAGAATCATACACTTATGTCTGACAATCTTAAATCTTCTTCTAAAAGGATACAGGTAACATGAACCATAACACTAAATGATTGCGAAACATCACTCAAGAAACTTAGAAGGGCTATAAGGAACTCGAAACATAAAAAATCCCATCTCAAAAAAATAACACACAAACCTCACCACAACAACATTAAGGGTACCACAAACCCAAACCATTCAAAACCTACGCTATGAACCAACAAGCAACCAACAGCCTACAACTCCACTCGAGGAAGACTACCAACCCATCCATGGGTCACTTCTATGAAGCACACCCAAACATTCACACCCAGAGGATGAAAAAATGAACTATCACTAAGTGCTATGAAGAAACATACACGAACTCATGCTGCTATGTTGGCTCGTACTCACAAAGCATCATCCCAATGGCGCCATAAAGCATCACTCTAAAGAAATTTCCTTCTCCTCGCAACCAAGGCTCTAAACCATTCGATACAAAGTGTTGCTCTTGAATGTCAAACTCTCCGAAGAGACCCAACAAGACCATCCAAAACAACCACTAATGTCAGGCTTACTAATCATCACTCATTCGTCCCTAAACATCACCGTACAAAACTTCCTCGATCACTTGTGATACACATCATCAATGACACCAAACCCGCAACCTAAGTGTCACTTGGACACACTCACGACTATCAAACTAATCCTACTCGAGCAATACCCACTATTAGGTCAATGGTCCACCTTAAGTACACACAAGGTACCATGCTAAATACTAAGGAGGATACGAAGAATGCTTTATCATAACCATGCCCCTGCATCGCCAGAATCTACCACTAACTGCCTACTCCTAACATACCTGAAGAACATCACAAAGGGATCCTCACTACTCCAAATGATGACATGATAACCTAAACAACACTGCCAAAACATCAATCACCTCTATCTATCAAGAGAACACTACACTACCCAATGTGCCCTCATAACACAACCGTGGCACTCGCATATACTTGCAACATCTATCGTACCCATTCATCACCTGGAAATGGGCACCTTAACGACCATATTGCCACGTAAAAAAAAACCTACACAACTTGCTTCTTGACTCCATAAAATGATGTGCCTACGCAATTGCTAAAAGGTAGAAAACATCTCACGTTATAACCTCCAAATCGTCAAAACAACTTCTAAACCTATGTGATCATCACATGTGGAAAACTGGAAAGACTTTGAATCATAAGATACCTGGCTAAAACCATGCTAACACACTGATAGTACTATCTCAGGCCTCAACCTCATCCTAGCACACCTAGGTTCTTGTTACATCAGGATCTCTCGGAAGGATCCCTAACTATGAAAGCAACACATGACTTTTTTTTATAAACCCCAAATAACTAAATATATGGCATCTAAACCGTAGCACGGTTACCACACACATGCTAAGATCTAAAAACCCCATCAACTTCTAATCGATCCTTACAACCTGGACCTAACTCGCAAACTCAAATGGAGGCAAAATTACAACACGTGTTCCAAGAATAACGTATAATCCTCAAACTTGATATCAATGATAACACATCGTCACAATGGCCACCAAGGGCATCTTACATAACTAGGAATGTCTCCCAAACCTAACCTCTATCTTCAAGAGTTAACATCACATCACATTGTATCCCCAGCCTCATGTCCACTACATTCCCATTCGCATTGCACTTAGGTATCATGTTATAGTACATACGCGCTCGGTAGTACATGACTAATGATGTAAAAGACGAGTCACAACAATACATGGCTCATAATATAACATGACTCAAGATGTACAAACCACTACATCTCTTAAGACCTCATCAAGTAACCACCATAACACATAGCTTTCACAACATCTGTGACATCCTAACTTTGAATATTAACTTAAACATATGAATGAAAACTAAGAATATGAGAAACCAACCAAAATCCCAAGTTAAAGCCTTGATTTTTTATGGAAACCCTTTGTTTTTAAAGTAAATTAAAAGCTTGTGTTAAACCACGTTTGTAGGGACCAAAGTGTACCAAAATCATATTTTACGGTGTTAAAAAGATGCCTAAAACTAGCCCCAAAACTCAAGTTTTCAAAAAAAAATTTAATGTTTTGAAAATCCTAGCGGACTGCTCGAGCGGTCTCAAATTAAACAAGACCACCGCTCGAGCGATCGTCTGGCCAAGTCAACCCCAAGAAAATCTTCCAAAAATTTTTGAAGTGTTTGGATTTTGTGGGAATAAAAGCTTATTTTGGTCCCCAATCATCATGTAACATATCACTTTCAGATAATTTATTAATTAATTTAATAAGCATCTCAAAGATCCATTAACTAAACCAAAGTTCCCTCATTCAAACCAGATCTCGACTTCAATCCTCACCAGATGTTCACTCAGAATCAAACCTCTCAGAAACGGGCTATAGTTACTCAGTTATGGTATATGAAAGAGGTTATGTAAATGCAAAACAAGATGTAAGCACATACACATGACTCTTGAAATACAAAATTTCAAAGAAGTTGACTCAGAATCTCGTGATTGGAATACTGATCATTGAGAATTTTAAGGACTTCATCAGACTATATCATCTTTTGGGATCAACCAGGACTT
>JAULLH010020591.1:0-15323 GCA_035668455.1 Sarracenia alabamensis
TTAAAATTAAAAGGCTAAGGGACCCAGATTTTTACCAAAGAATTAAAAAGTTTTCTCTTTAGTTTCTCAGGATTTACTAATGGGATCTAGGTTTCTTCCACTTGCGGCGATACTCAATGATTATAAATTAATTGGACCAAATTTTATCAAATGGAAATGGAATCTCTATATTATCCTAACTTTTGACGTATAGAGGTTTGAGTTATTTCACCCGGTCCACCCGTTCCTATTAGTTGATCTTCTAACAAGAGATCCGAGACTATCAGGATTGGGTAAGGATTGATAGGATGGCATGTTGCAATATCTTGACTTTCATGTCAGATGTTTTGCAAAGCAAGTATCAGTCCATGGAATCTGCTGCTGATATGATCTTTAGCCTTACAGAAATCTTTGGTGGGTAAGGTCATGCAGCAAGACAGGTTACCGTAATGAGTCTTGTAAACATGAATATGGCATAGGGTACACAAGAGAGGGACCCTATTTCGTAGATGATCGGTCTTCTTAATGGGTTAAAAGTCCTTGGAACCGAAATTGATGGGGAAACCCTGGTTAATATCGCGTTCCAATCACTACCAGATTCGTTTCAGCAATCTTACCTAAAATTTTCTTAAGTAGAATTATTGAAAGAATTGAAGGTAGTGGAGGGTGTTATCCAAAAGTTGTTCAATTTGCTTCTTGCACAAAAGGTTTCTATTTCAAGGCCAAGAGGTGGTAAGAAGAAGAATAAAGGGGGTGTAACAGGACAATGCACAAGGGGTTGGTGGCTAGGAGCCGTCAACTACCAAGGAAAAGGTTAAGGTGCCTAAGGGTAGTTGCTATTACTGTAAGAAATCGGGGTATTGGAAAAGAAATTATCCTGACCAAAAGAACAAGGCTGCATGTAGTGCCTCATCTTTAATTTGTGGTGTCATGTTTAATGGTTGTATCTACTGAAACCTCGTATGTAGATATAGGGGCCACTAATCATCTATGTAATTCATTGCAGGGGTCCCAAGTGGCCAAAACAACTAAAAGATGGCAAAGTTTTCCTTCAGGTAGGGTATGACTCCCATGACTGCTACTGTAGCGGGAGATATAGTTCCAGGTTTTACTAGGAATAGGTGTATGAATTTTAAAGAAAATTTGTATGTACCACGAATCAAAAGGAACTTAGTTTCGGTTTCTTAATTGGGTGTTGACGGATATTGTGTTTACTACAAGAAGCAATTTTACAATATTCAGGTTTATAAACACTTCATCTGTCACTGTACATTGGATAATGGTTTTCATAATTTACACCGAATTATCTCTACCATACAAAATGGTGAGGTGAATGGTTTACATGTTTTACCACTAAAAAGGGAAAGGTTCCTCACTGAACCTAACACTAATTTGGCATCTTCATTTAGAAGATCTTAATCTAAAAAGGATACAAAGACTGGTAGGAAATGGACTTTTAGGTTCATTAGAAGTGGAGGCACTTCTAGTCTGCGAATCCTATTTAGAGGGTAAGATGACCAAGAGGCCATTTATGTACAGGGAACTTAGAGCAAAATAAGTAATGGAATTGTTTCATTCTAATGTATGTCGTAAGATGAACAACCACGCAAGAGGCAGGTATGACCCCACGATTTGATCGTGGTGGTAAATACATCTTTGGGAGTTCAAGGGACTGCTTATCAGAACATGGGATTACATCCCTGTTGTCTGCACCAGGTATGCCTCGATAAAATGGATTAGTTGTGAGGACGAAAAGGTTCCTTAAGTAGATGGTAAAGTACATGATAAGTTGTTCGGATTAACCACATTCATTTTGGGGTTTGCATTAGCGACAACGGGTTTCATTATGAATTTGATACCTACTAAGTGATTTTTCGGTGACCTTATGGAGTTGTGGACAAGGAGTATGCTAAGTCTTAAACATCTCCGGATATGGGATTTGCCCAGCATACGTGCCTATGGAAATGTAAGTACGGTGGAACCAAATAGAGAAGTTTAGTTCTTTGTAGGATACCCTAGAGGAGCTAAGGGTGATTTATTTTATAATCCTAAGAGTCAAGGGGTGTTTGTCAATATAAACTCATGATTCAGAGAAGAGGATTATGTGATAAATCACACACCCCAGTCACAAGTTGTTCTAGTAGAGCTTATGACTAATTATATGGTACAACCATATATTATACTAGATGAGCGGAATGAGATACCACCTATCACGAGTCCACATGAGGGTCGTCGTCGTAGTGGGAGAGTTGTTCATCAACCTGAAAGGTATATGTTCTTGGGAGAGTCACTTTACAAGATCCCAGGAGAACTTGTTACCGAACCCAGGAACTACAATGAGGCACTTCAAGACAATGATGCGGTTTGGCGGCAAAAGGCTATGGAATCTGAGATAGAGTTTGTGTACTATAATTAGGTATGGGAGTTTATACAACCATTAGATGGGATAATACCCATTGGGTGTAAATGGATCTACAAGAAAAAGACATGAGTAGACAAGAAGTTAGAAACCTTCAAAGCTAGGCTTGTTGCAAAGGGGTCTACTCAGAAAGAAAGGGCTTGATTATGAGGAAACCTAATCGATGGTAGCTCTGCTTAAGTCTATCTCGATTCTCTTGTCCATTGATGCGAATCTCGACTATGTGATTTGGTAGATGAACGTCAAGATAGCTTTCCTTAATGAAAGTCCTAATGATAGCATTTATATGATGCATCCAGAAGGGTTCATAGCAAAGGGCCAGGAGTAGATGTTGTGCAAAGATTAAGAGATCCGTTTATGGACTTAAGCAAGCAGTAGGGACTTGGAATACTTGATTTGACCAGGCGATCAAAAGCTTTGGCTTTGATAAGTGTCCTATCGAATATTGTGTGTATTGGAAGCATGATGGAAACAAAGTAGTGTTTCTTGTCATCTTTGCCGATGAAATTCTCCTAATCGGCAATGATGTGGGGTTGTTATCATCGGTAAAGGTATAGTTATCAAGCCAATTTGACATCAAGGACTTAGGAGAGCAAGCCAAATCCTTCGAATCAACCTCTTACGAGATTGACCACGTAGGATGTTAGGCTTATTCTAAGCCCGTTATATTGACTTGATTATTACTCAATTTCGCATGAAAAATTCCAAGAAACGATTTCTTCCTTTGGAATTAGAAATTTCTCTATATAGGCATCAGTGTCCTAGAACATCCCATGAGATAGAGCGGGTGAGGAGTATTTCTCGGCGATAGAAATTCTCATGTATGCCATACTCTGTACTGGACCAGATATCTATTTTTCCGTGAGCATGGTGATCAGATATAAGTCAAATTCAAAGGTAGAGCAATTTTCACTTCGGTCAATGATACACTGAAGTATCTAAAATGATTAAGGAGTATATGTTGGTGTACCAGACGGATAGTCTCATACCCCTTTGGGTATGTAGACTCATATTCCAAGGATTGATAGAGATTCTAAGAGGTCCACCTCAGGTTGTATGTGTTTTCTTTTGGAAAGCACACTGAGGGAAAAGTTATGTCTCATCTGGGAGACTGTACAACGTGGAGACATTGTGGTATGTATGGTTACGTCTGTGGATAAACTGGCGGGTCCTTTTACTTTGGTAAAAGTGTTAGGTGTCAGATCTATACCTGCATAGCTTTGTGTATAAGTGGGAGATTATTAGGATTGTATACAAAAACCCATGCTTTTTATGTATCATTTATCCCAGATTATTGGCATATTAATGAGAAAACAATTGAGATATATTGCATTCATTGTTTCATATTTATTATGTGTATGAAGTATGAATGCGTAGTTTGTATGTTTTTGTCCAATATTTGACTCATCGCATGAAGCGGGGAAGATCGGGTCAAAGGTTCTGAAAAAATATACAGGTAGGCTCACAATCATAATTGACTCCGATAATCCATTTTAACGATTGTAGCACATCGTTTGAGTAGCTGGTCTTGGCTAGGTCGGATGGCTCGAATTTTGGTCTGGGAATTTGATGTCTGAGCTCGTTGTGTTAGTACACTGGGAGTGTGTTGAGCAGGATCATTAGCATGATCAATTCTATATTGACTCTATGACTTTATCTACATCCTATATTATCATCTATTACACGTACTCTTAATCCCGACATGGTTGATCGAATCATGTTAAGGTAATGTAAAGTGTTTTGACTCACAAATGGCTTAGATTTCTATAGCGAGATCAATATGACCGATGGCATGGGTACTGTCATTATTTGATCGATGGTTGATAAGTAGCTGACAAAAACCACATCCGACTTAGGTTGAGGAGTTCGCCTTCGTGTGCTATGCTTATAGGTTTCATGATGCCAAATCTCGCGAGTGGATCTTTTGATCCGGCATATCAAAAGGATAAGCGGTGCGGGTGCAAGGATAAGAGGATTATCGAACCGGGTTATCAGTAACCAAATTCGATTTTCGAGAATCCATATCTTAAATGTGGAGACTACAGTGCATTTGGTAATTGAAAACTAGAGACACAAATCGAGTTAGGGCTGAGTGTTTAGTCAGGGGCTTTAGTGGAATAGGTCTTGGTTCGTGTGAGAATGGATCTAACTCAGGGATTGTATTAGGGATATCCGGATTTCTCGTACGGTTAGCCCGAGTCCTATACTTCCCCGTGATCCCTCACGTAGCCCGTTCATACACATGGTTTTTTTTTGGTTGGCTTCGGTAATTATTTAATTTAATTCGATCGTCTGATTTTTCACCAGGACGGTCGGGGTAGTAAATTAAATGTTTCGGGGCATAATTGGCAAAATGGTATTTTTGGGAACCATCTCTTATGGCCGGCCCTAGTGGTGCGGTTTTGTGAATCTTATTTAATTAAGTGTATATTATAAATTACCATTAAGATAATTAAATATATGTTTTGACCTTTTCAGTATATTCATATACATCAAAAAATGGAATAAGATAAAATCACACATTCCCTCTTTCCTTGGGTTGGCCGGCCACAAAGGGATGTATATTATTTATTTATTTTGTGATATATATCTAATAAAAGGATAAGGAAGGATAAGATTCTCCTAACCCTTTTTGGTGTATGGATATATACACATTATGATTGGAGAATAACCTAATTCTCTTGGACAATTCACTATGCCGTCGCCGCCCCTCTCTCCATAGTGTTGGTTCTTCAATTTTCGAAGAGGAAAAACAAGTGTGTAGAAGCCATAGGATCTTCATTCGGATCGGTGTCCACACGTCGCAGTCGAGACGTGCGACGGGTCCTACGCGAGAAGATTAATGGTGGTCTCGGAATCGACGTTCAACGATCTAAAAAACTTTTCAAACAATTTTCTACGAGTTAACAACGTTTTCAATATCGTTTGATTCTAGTTTTTCATGAAAAATGGGACACGATGTTTTTTACGATCACATCGTTAATGTTTTTGATTTTTCTATTGCACGGCTGTAATACTTATCAACTCTGATAAGCATATCCTCGATGATGCCTCGGGGGACCTTAACTGACCTATCCACCAAGTAGAGGGTGACAGGGGTCGATTTTAGTTCTCCAAGTCAAAATTACTCATACAGTGAATATGGTAGGAGATTAACGCTTGCTCCTAAGTCAAGCATTGCTCGATTGATTTGATGGTCGCAGATAACACATGAGATGGTGAGTATCCATGGGTCTTTCAACTTTCGGAGCACATCATAGCTAAGGACGGAGCTAACATGTTCGCTTAAAAGCCCTTTCTTGGGGAGACTTGTTTTCATCCTACGATTTTGCGTACAGAAGTCTTTTAGGAACTTGGCATACGATGGGACCTGTTGGATAGTGTTAAGAAGAGGGAGATTGATTTTGAGTTGTTTGAAAAGTTGAAGCACATTAGTCATTGGTGGTCCCTTCTTACGCTGGGGAGTAGGTTAGTCTAAGCACGAGGGGAGATGTGCCTTTTGCTCTCGGGGTGTTATAGGAGGGACCATCAGTGCTTCCTCGAATGTATCGGTAGGTGGTGGTGGAACAGCAGGTGCTGTCAGATTAGGTTGGGTTCGAGAAGTCTCAAAGTCATCGAACTCTTCTACTATTATGGGGATAAGCGATGGCTGAGGCTTGGTCGGTAATGGTCCGGTATCTAGCTCTTTGCCACTTCTCAAGGCCATAACAACCTTGGCTTGCTCGTGGTATACACCACTGCTACAGGGGTTGCAATCAATGACGTACTGGACTTTTGTGTTTTCACTGGTTGACTCGGTAATTTATCATCCTCTTGGCGGTTATGTGCTACAGCTATCTACCTTACTTGAGTCTCTAGCTTAGCAATGGACTGAGAGTGAGAACTCAAGTATTGAGTTGTTACATCTAAGTCCTTTCGGGCTTTCAAAACAGTTTCCTCAAAGCCTTGGACTCGGGGAGTTGTGGCAGGTGCTTGTTGTTGGGGATGGTTGGCCTGTTGGTTTAAAGAGTTGGTATAGGTGGGCCTAAGTGCATGAGTCGGTGGTGGTCCATTTGGTTGTTGTTGATTCCTCCAACCGTAGTTCGGATGGTTTCTCCAGCCAGGGTTATAAGCGTTAGAATATAGGTCATTACCTGGACAGGAGAATCCTTGAGCAACATTAACTTGCTCTGGGATGAAGTCAGGGAATTGTTTAACTGATGTATAGTTAGTGACATAATGTGCCGGGCTAGCACACAAGGCACAAACATCTTACATTAGTGGTGGAGGTGGTTGAGCTATAGGTAATCCGTTGGTCAAAAGCTTATCCAGCTTCTCTGTGAGGGAACTTACTTAGTTCGTAAGACGTACGTTTTAGCTTACCTCATAGAGTCCTTGGATTTTTTGAGTTGTTGACCTGTCAGTGCGAGAGACCGACACTTAGTGTTGTGAGCTTTCGCTCAACTTTTCTAGGTGAGCCTAGGCGTTTGTTTCAATGTCCGTCACGAATGCGCCACCACACGAGATGTCGACATGTTGACGATACTGGGGTAGCAAACTTCATAGAAGTTCTGAACTAGCGACCATTTCAGGATATGGTGATGTGGACAACTCCTAATAAATTTCTTAAGTGTTTCCCAGGTTTCGTGAAAAGTTTGCCTTCCAGTTGAGTAAAACTTCTAGTAGCACGGAAAATTTGGTTGGTTTTACCAATGGGGAAGAACTTCCGAATGAATTCTTTCTAAAGTTTAGCCCAACTTGTAATGGTATTAGGCTCCAATGACTTAAGCTAGTGCTTGGCTATGTCTCGGAGAGAAGGTGAACAACTTTAAGTTCTTGGCCTCGTAAGGAAGATTGTTGACTCTTATAGTCGAACATATTACTAAGAACTCATGAATGTGCTCGTAGGGATCCTTACTACAAAGTCCAAGAAAAAGAGGCAATAGTTGCAAAATGTTGGGTCTGATTTTGTAGTTGTTGACCCCAATATTAGGTAGCACTATACAGGTAGCAAACTCGTAGGGTATTGGAATATAATACTCCATTAAAGCATTGAGCTATGAATTAGCTTGGTTGGCTTGATTGTCGACAGGGTTAGCGTTTTGACCTTCAACCATCGTGGGTGTGTGAAGAGGTGCGGGAGATCGGGGGAAAGGGGATGCTCTCGTGTTTGCTCGGTTAGGTTTACAGGTGGGTTCTATTTCGGAATCAATCAGTGCTAAGCCACACAACATGGAGCGGTGACGAAGCATACACTATTTAATTCTCGAAAAGGAAGCAATAGAGGCTTTCTGGTTGAAAACCCTTCAGAGGGTAGTAAGTAAGCGTCCGGACAGGGACCAGGAAGTAGCGTCCGAATGGTAATGAATAGCGTCCGGACGGATGACGTGTCAGAGCTACGTAGTGGAAAAATTTGAGAAACTCGACGTTTGTGACCATAAAAAACAACGTTGTGCAATTTTTATGAAAAACAATACAATATACTTATACTTTATGATTGAATAAACCTCGTAGAAACATGAGCAAGTTTATTTGATGCCTAACAATGATCCGAGACGACCCAACAACCTTCTCACGTATATCCCGACGAACCCGATGATCCCGACGAGTGGGCACCATTCCAAATCTTCATGTATTCTTGTCATGGTTTCTTCACACACTATTTTTCACTCAAAACCAGAAAATTATTAAGAGAGAGAGAGAGGGAGAGAGAGAGAGAGAGAGAGATGAGGGGGGGTGACGGCTAGGGTTGGAGAATGAGAGAAAATAAGAGAATATCTTGACTTCCTAATTCTCCTATGATTGATATATATTGATTTCCTTATTTTCCTAAGATATGATTACTTATCTTTAAATAAAAAATAAAATCACCATATCAGCCCTTAATGGCCGACCACCCTAGGAAATATTCTCTAGGTTTGCTAAATTCCAAAACCACCCCCAAATATCTAATTTAATTCCAGAACGTCCCTGGCGGCAAAATTGACATTCAAATTAAATTAAATAATTACTGAAACCAATAAAAAATATATTCATGCGTATATCGGGCTACGTGAGGGATCATGAGGAAGCATAGGACTCGAGCTAATCGTACGAGAAAAGCAGATATCCTTAAATCTGTCCTTGAGTTAGACCATTTCCCGCACGAATCAGAACTTATTCACTGAAGGTCCTGACTGAACTCTCAGCCCTAACTAAAATTATGTCTCTAGTTTCCAATTATCAAATGAACCGAGGTCTCCCCATGTTTATGTTGTGAATTTTCGATAATTGAATTAGGTTACAATACGATTCAATTATCCTTTTCTCCTCGTAACCACGCCGCTTAAATTATTGAGTGTGTTGGATCAAACGATCCACTAGCCAGATTTAGCACAATCAAACTTATAAGGAAAGCACATGAGGGGAAACTCCTCAACCTAAATCGGGCATGGTTTTCTTCAATTGATTATCAACCATCGGACAAATAATGACATTACCTAACTCATCGGTATTGTTGATTTCATGGCGAAAATCTCAACCATTGATGACTCAAAGCACTGAACATTAAATGAACATGATCAACAAAGCACTTCAGGATTAAGAGCTCATGAAATAAATGATAATACATGATGTGGATCAATTCATATAGTCAGTATAGAATTGATCATCTCGTTGAACCTGCTTAATACACTCTAAATGTACTAACACATTGAGCTCGAACATCGAATTCCCTAAAACTTGAATTCGATCCATTCGACCCAGCCAAGACCAGCCACTACAACGATGTGTTAGAATCACGCCAATGGATTGTCTGAGTCCATTGCGATTGTGAGCCCACTTGTATATTCTATCAGAACCTTTGACCTGATCTTCTGCTCTTTATGCACCAAGTCAAATACTGCACATAATATACTAAAAATGCATTCATTTAACATAATAAATATGCAATCATAAATGCAACAACCTCTCAAATGTTTCTCATTAATATGTCAGGGATCCAAAATAAAATACATAAAAAGTATGACTTTTTAGCATACAAACCCATCATCATCATGATCAAGAATACTTTAGAATCGTACCTCGTATAGCTCAAGAGAATAAAAGGAGGGCAAGAATCCAACTCCTAAACTTGAGACCCTCTAGTGAACTAGCTTGAAAATTCATAAATAAAACTCCCAAGACTCCAATGGTTGCAAGGATTAAGTCTCCAAACTTCAATCTTCACCAAACAAGCCTCCAAAGTCACCCCATAATAACCTAGCCCAGCCTTAACTCATACACTAAGTTTGGAGAGAGAGAGAGAGAGAGAGAGAGAGAGAGAGAGAGATGAAAAGAATGAGAGAAGATAGCCCCAAATTGCCAAATATAGAATCTGTCTTGATCAGACCAATTGATCAATTTGGGGACCAATCGATCGGTCAAGCCCAAAGATTTTAGAAACTTGCAATTTCAAGGTCTAAGGCTTGATCCAGACACACCCCAAGGGATCCCAAATAGAGATACAACATAAAATGCTACCAAGGCTCATCAAACCTTACATAAACATCAACTCGTGATATAAAAAAAAAAAGAAATCCAAATAAAACGTACTGGTCCCTACAGTAGAGATAAAGGGGGAGGTAGATCTTGGAATTGAACAAATCAATAAGGGAGGCTTGCCCATTATATATAAGGAAATTTGGTGATAGGTCCTATTTTAGGGTGATGTTTGAGAATGTGTCATATTCATAAGTTTCAAATTCCATTAAGTCCTTTTTTGAATTATTCAATCAAAATTAGACTTTTATGTCGTTTCATAATTATTTGAAAATTACAATTAACATGGAGAGTTTTATAAAAATTTCTTTTTCAAACTACCATTTCCTTATTTTTCGAAAACTAGGTTAGTAATGATTTGATCATTTTGTGTTCTATATCATTTGTCAGTTTGTTGCACCAACTCAAGCATCATGTCATTAAGGATAACATATCTCTGCCAGAAAACGGTCATTGCCACCGACGAGTCCACCAAGTGATGGAACTTTCCCATTTTTGATAAGAAAAAAGAAGTAAAAACAGATTAGGAGGGAGAAACTGGTTATGAAACCCAGAAAAGGGTAAGAAGATGCAATAGATGGAGGCAAAAAGCCCAAAATGAAAGGAAAGAAGAGAAAATGGACGAAACTGCAGACTGAAATGAAAAAAACCAAAAAGTAAAAGCTTATAGATACTGAGCAACTTAGTCAAGATTGACACCGGTGTTAGAGACGTTGCCAGAGTATTGGAGAATGATCATTTGAGTCACAAAGCAAGGTTATAAAGCAATGAGGGACAAGTTATATAGAAAATAGGAGAGTTCGAGCTCTAGAAGACACGAAATGGTGGGAAAAGACAAAGTGGGGGCTTAACCCCTTTTTTATAAGCACGATGGTGCCTAGGGGGAACGACGCCATAATAATGCCATCCTATCATTATGGCATCACTCCTCTAGAAATGACGCACGCTAGTTGTACAGACTAATCAGACACTGACACATGGATGATTTTGAATTCAGAACGCTACCATCAACATCTGTGTTATTTCAATCGTTGTCGAACACATCATGTTCAGTGAGAAGAGAGGTCAAAACCATTCTATCTCACATGTTCCGATAAGAAGCCCCAACTCTACCTCGAAGACCACCATGATCAATGAAGAATGGTGCTGAATGTAGTTAAAGGCGATGATTTATCTTGCCCAAAGCTCATGTTCGGGCCCAAGACATGTTTGGGTCCACAATCCAAGTACGATCCGAGGAACATGATTGGGCCAAGATCAGGATCCGGCCCAAGGTGCATGTTTGGGGACTATACCCCATGTTTGGTGGCCATGTCACATGTTCAAGGCCCAAGGTCTAAACCGCCCAAGACCACAGGACCTTCATCAACTCATCTTCGGGCACTATCGTTGTCTTCATGACAATGCCTTGAACTGCCTAAAATCTATGAATAAGGAAAGAATCAAGGGGAAAATCCCCTATGATCTTCTAGAATCATAGGAATGAGACCAAATCCCATGGCCCATGAACTGTGGAGTCCTACGAGGGTTAAGACCCTAGAGGGTGACTACTATAAAAGGAAGATTCATCCACCCTGCGTATGGTACGTCATTTATTCTATGCTTAAGGTTTAGACTTTCCTCTATAAGAAATCTAACAATAGCGTTGGAGTGCTTCCCGGTCACACCTAACCAGAAAATACTAATTGTGTTATTTGTATGTTCAGAAGCAAGTGATCAAGAACGTATTCGGTTTAAATCAGTGGTGGATTCATCTACGTTTAAGAGGAAGAAAGCTCTCAGGCATGCATATTGTTGGGCTTGGTGATTGTGTAAAAATATGCCCTCACATAACATATAATCACGTACGTCCAAGTTTTAATTTACATGTATAACATACGCTAACTACATAGATATATCCAATATGTAATCAAGAATTATTCTTTATAGTCTCACTTTTCATCATTTAATCGATTAGTTCCAATTCTCATTTTCTTTATCATCTATTCCATAATCGTTTCAGTTTCTTTTGTTTTAATTAGTCATATCTCATATAGTCATATATAACTTTCATTCCATTGCAATGATTCACATCTCATTAATTTTATTCCTGTCTAAATCATCTCCTTAAAAGAAAAATTACATCTTATTATTCTAGTTTCATTTTTATTCAATTATCTCATATCTTATTCCATTCATCCGATCAGTAA
Organism: Sarracenia alabamensis; assembly: GCA_035668455.1. Lineage (NCBI taxonomy): Eukaryota > Viridiplantae > Streptophyta > Magnoliopsida > Ericales > Sarraceniaceae > Sarracenia > Sarracenia alabamensis. Next base: position 12,085 of record JAULLH010020591.1, read on the forward strand.
ACGTACATCGGGTAAGCTTATAGGAATCCCGTTTGTTTATCTATCCGACTTAACAAGTCATTTCGATAAACGATCGCTCTATAACTCACTACGGAATGATTATCTCAGTTTGTTGGTTTATAGGTGCTAACTTGAAGAGACTTAGCACCCTAGTTGCGTGACCTTTTCAATCTTTCACCACGAACTAGTCGATCCTAACTTAACAAATTAATCAGAGACAGATCATCATCCATAAACGCCATATCCTCATGAGTCCAACCACAAAATCGGGTTCTTCTTTCCAATAATCCACATCAACTATTATTGTATTCAGAATAAATTCAGAATACTCATTATACCGTTCACATTCTATCATTTTTTTTCCATATTAAAGGTTTAGTCATTTTATCATTCACTACGGTTTAGAATTAATAATGTAGGTCCAATCAAGTTAATATGAGGCACCACTAAGCGTTCATGAATTCACATTAAGTAGACATAATGAACGTTAACCTAATTTTATTTAAAGCCCTTCGGATTTTTCTTTATAGATTATTCATCCCGAGTGTCCCAAGTTATGTTAGAAGACTGCCCATTCAACATAAACCTTGTAAAAAGTTTTAATCTCCATAATAGAATGAAGTTCCAGAGTTAGTTTTATTTCCATCATCAATATTAGATAAACATGTAGTACACTATCATTCTAGATTTCAGATTTTGATTTATGAAACTAATACTTAATTTAAACAAGTCTCACAATTCAATCTTCTTTAAGTTAAACTTGTTTCTCTTATTTCACAAATCTTCAAGTCTCAAACTCTTATAGAATTTAGATGTTCAATTTCACCACATAATTCCTATCTTTTTAGGAATCCAAGTAACTAAGTTAATTTAAAATAAGTATTTAGCAAAGGTTCCCAAATCTTATGATTCAATCTATCAATTGTGCTCTAATCAACCTGAAGTCCCAAAAATTTAATAAACAAGTTCAACTGGATCAAAGCTCAAATTTATTTGACAAAAATCTCACATTTGAGTTAAATCATGACCAACCTCAAGCCTTTTCATTAAATTATATATTAAACTTAAATTATACTTAATCACCAAAAGGCCCAGCTTTGTGTCATAAAAACCTTAACAAATTTTCAAACTTCATAAATTAAGTTACATAACCATCATTCCATAAACTTAAAACCCCAAGTCTCGAATTACTCTAAATATATCAAACTCATCATCTTACTCAATCATCAAGCAATCAACCCAATTAGACATAAATAAATAAAGATTTAGCTAAAATTCCACCGACCTCATGAAACTAATTCAATAAGTCAACCTTAATCTCTTAATCCAACTATTAACAAGCTTCTAACTTCATTCGGATATTTCATTTCACCATCTTGACCATTTAGTTTGGATTAATCGATTTGATCAAATTACAATTAAGGTTTAAATCAAAACTTTTAACTTTTTATAACTTATTTATGATTCATAAAAATTATCAATACATAACAATTCAAATAATCATAACTAGTCTAAAATCTTATCTCAATCAAATAAAAAAATCCAAAATTTCAAGTCTTGAATTCGAAAACCTAAGCTTTCTTCGACGAGATCGTTGGCGTCAAAGGTGGTCGCTGGTGGTGCGTTTATCGACAGCGTAATCCATGTACACATCTCTCTCTCTCTCTCTCTCTCTCTCTCTCTCTCTCTCTCTCTCCTCCACTTACCTGTTTAATTTTTTCCTTTTAATTTTATTTCCTTAAAATTAACTTTAAAAAATATTATTATTATTATATTCATAACCAATTATTTATACACTATAAATTTCATAGTGAAATGACTTCATAGATTTTCATATCTGCCAGGACAACTAAATTAAAAAATTAAATAAATTACTAAATAAACATGTATCAGACCTCTACAACTTTCTCTCCTTAAATAATTGCATCGTCGTAATTCGATGCACGATCACAGTTCAAACAATTTAAGATACAACTACGAGGCAATATGGTCAATTATATTATCAGAATTTGTTTCTATCACTTAGGGTATTCGTCATTCCTATCTTACAAAACACAAAGTATAACCTTCGGGGTACTCATAATTACACATACCCTTTATCTGGTCTTAACACAAATGCAACCATATATACAATATAAGATATTGACCTGTCCTCATGTTTATAAGCACAAGTATGCAAAAATGGTAAGTTGAAACAATACCTCAAATAATTAATGGACTATTAGCGAATCCAGTCGTCCTGATGTAGTGAATATATTAGTCTCTGCAATGGGAAAAACTCATCCATGTGTCAAACAGGTATTTCCCTTCTTGCTGGTGACCTCTATGTCGATGCTAAAGTCTAACTTTGCCCACCCACAATATATGGGACCTGGGCCTAATCAAAGTTCTTTCGTCCCTGCTCAAACTGTGTATGTCGTGTGTCAAATGTACCGTTCTAATTCCCTCCCTAGGGGCAATCTCGCCGTTTATGTCCCACCTGACCACAATGGAAACAAGTGGGAGATCCTACTCTTATCGTTGTTGCAGCTGGCCTAGGGCTGACTCTGTAATTGCCCATGTGACTGTCGCTTCTAGGGGCACTCTCTCACAGTGTAACAGATAAATTCCTAATGTTCTTTACATGCGGATGATACAACTAACGAAGTAGGAGCTGAATATTGTGGTTGGTGAGCTCCCTTCTAAAAGGTACAAGAACTACCTTGCTTCTACTTCTTGAACTCTCTCAAATTCCCCTACAATGCTCGATTCTCCCGAATCCTCTGTCACAGCTAAAGTATTCTTGACATTAATCGCCACTTCTACCATCTCCGAGTATACTCGTATCCTCACCGCAGGTAACCTTCCATGAATTGCAAGCTGAAGGCCTTTCACAAATCTTTTCGTTCGTAGCTTGTTTGTAGACACCATCTCCTGAACAAACTGGAACAAACTGGTGAATCTTGCTTCATAGAGCACAACTGATAGATTTCCCTGAATAAGGGACAGAAAGTCATCCTTAAAATGATCTTTCGACTCTGGAAAGTACTTCTCCATAAATGCCTTAGCAAAGTCAGTCTAAGTCTTCTCAATAGTAGTCTACGCGAACTTCCACCATTCTTGGGTTTTAGTATTTGTTTTTATCTTTTAATAAAAACACTTTATCTATTTTATTGAGAAATTTAATGAAAATATTTGCATTTTATTATTTAATTAATGTTATGTATAAGTGTCTTTTATTCTACATAGTAATTAATCGG
>JAULLH010021676.1:0-15320 GCA_035668455.1 Sarracenia alabamensis
GGGATATGAAACTATCAGCCTGGTACATCCCCATACACTCCCTAATCCTTTCGGATACTTGAGTATATGCTTGACCGTAGTCAACACTGCTCCCTCTGCATTTGCGGTTGAACACAGAAAATTGGCATATATGAGAATTCCTAACGCCGAGGAATGCCTCTCATCTTCTCTACCTTCTGGGATCTTTCTAGGTTACCGATCCCTAGATAGAGAAATTCCAAAGGAGAAAATCCTTCCCTGGAATTTTTTCATATCAATTTGAACAATAATCAAGTCAATATAACCGCCTCGAGATACGCCCAAAATCCTATTTGATCGATCTTGCAAGAGATTAATCCTTAGGATTTGGCCCACTTCTCCCAACTGCTTGACTTGATAACCATACATTTTCCTGAAGATAACAACCCCTTGTCATTGCCAAATAGAAGTTTGTCATCGTCATTGATGACTAGAAACACTACCTTGTTACCATCACACTTTCAGTACATAATATTCGATAGGACACTGATCAAATCCGAAGCTTTCGATCGCCTGGTCAAATCGAGTATTCCCAAAACCCTGATGCTCACTTAAGTCCTTAAATGAATCTCTTAAGCTTTGTACACTAATGTACACTTGGCCCTTTGCTGTAAATCCGTCGGGTTGCATCATTTGGATGCTCTCGTCAAGATTTTCATAACCCTTTGCCAAAATCTACATCATTGTTTTGAAGTACCTTACCGTAGTTACCGGGCCCGGTATCCAATGCTTCCGGGATCTTGTCAAGAGACTCTCCCAAGAATACATACCTTTTCAGGTTGATGAACAATCCTCCCACTACGATGATGACCCTCATATGTACTCGTGATAGGTCGTGTCTCACACCACTCATCAGGTATAAAAATTCGGTTTGTACCATATTATTAGTCCTAACCTTTTACCAGAACAATTTGTTACCGGAGTTTGTGATTTATTACATAATCCCTTTTTCCAAGAATCTAGTATTTGAATCAACAAATACTTCCTGACTCTTAGGATTAATTATACAAATCACCCTTGGTTTACCGAGTAATCTACCATGTACTTTACCATATCCTTAAGGAACCTAATCCTCCTTTCCGCTACACCATTATGTCGAGGCACCCTTGGTGTGGCCAACTGGGATGTAATCCCATATCCGATAAGTAGTCCCTTGAACTTCTAAAGAGGTATTCACCACCACGATCAGATCATAGAGTTTTACCTACCTCTTACCTGGTTGTTCACCTGACCACATGTACCAGAATAAACCTATTCCCACACTTATTTGGCTCTAAGTTCCTTAGACGTAAACGTCCTATAGGTCATCTTACCCTCTAAATAAGATTTGCAGACTAGAAGTGCCTCCACTTCCAATGAACCTTAAGGTTCATTTTCCACCAGCCTTTTTACCCTATTTAGATTAAGATGTCCTAAACGAAGATTCCAAAACAGTGTTAGGTTTAGCGAGGAACCTTTCCTATTTAGTGGTTATTGGCCCAAGGGTTATTTCAATCAAGATTCTCCTTATTTTGACATATAACTAACAATTGGATTTGTTTGTACTAATGGTTGATTTGTGTTTCCATGCATTTTTAGGAGATAAGGGTACTAAAACAAATATTCATTTACTCCTATAAAGTTTTTTTTTTAAATGTTTGAACTTTCACTTAAAAGATTTTTGTCTCAAATATTTCCTCTCTGTATTTCCCTCAAACTTCACCTTTAAAAATATTTTTCAAAGAGGACAGACGTCCGTTTGGCTAGACCAGACGTCCGTTCATCACCCGAGAGCTTTCACTCTCTTCAAGCCCAAGAGAACAGACATCCGTCCTTGAATGACAAGCGTCTGATGCAAAGCAAAAACTCTTCATCAGAACAACAGACGTCCGAAGTAGAGAGACAGACGTCCGTTAAAGAAGTGAAGGATTAAAGATCAGACATCCGCTCTCAAGACCAGACATCCGTTGTCCTCCAGAGAGTTTGGATTTTTTCAGCTTCAACACAACAGACGTCCGTTATATAGACCAGACGTCCGTTCCAGAAATGAAGAATTGAAGTTCAGACATCCGTTGTCAAGATCAGACATCCGTTGTCAAGTTCAGACATCCGTTGTCAAGATCAGACATCCGTTGTCTTTAGGAAAGCCATTATCCAGAATCCAATACAGGCTTTAATGATATATGGCATCTCTTCCCATAGGACAGGTTTTTGGTTGAAAATTAGTTCGTTCCTTACTAGCCATATGGACCAGATAATAGCAAAAGGGATTATACTCTACACGTACCTTTTGTAAGAACCCTTTTTGTGGCCCACTAACCACCCTTGTAGCAGCTGCCGGATGGTCTTGGGGCACGCTCAATACTCCCCCCACCACTCCAAAATCTCAGCCCATATCAACCATATCTTATAGCACCTTAGGAATAGCTGAGAGCAGTTTTCCCCTGTTCTCCCACAGAATTGGCATGAATTGGAACTGGAAGGATTAAGAATGCCTCTTCTCTTAAGGAGGTCTCTTGTGGCTCCCCTGTCGTGGAACACCAACTACACAACCATCTGTACTTTGGGGGGGAGGGGGAGGCAGTTAGATGAACAGATGGCTCGCATGAGATGGGATTGGTAGTATTCACTTTAAGTCGCTAATCTTGTGAAGGATTTGGAGAAAATTTTGTTGCTTTTCTCTAAGGCCCAACTGAGATGATCCACCTTCCTCAAGTCAAGTGCCACCGATCTTAGCTCATACTTGAGTTAGGGTAGAGCTACATTCTCCCACACGAACAGAGTTCTTCGAAATACCATGGGCCATCTCTCCCCTTCTGACTAGCTTTGATACATTTCCTTTACAATTGCATTTTTTTTGTTCGCTGAGTGAGTATAGCCTAGGATATTTGTCCTTGATGGAGTTAACAGAGATCCACTTGTCATGCCAAAAAATTGTGAATTCTCCATTGCCCAGTAGAAGTCTGCAATTTGCTTTGAAAATAGGACTTGTAGCCCCCTCATCCCACCATTCTTTGAGTATAGCCTTCCACACAACCGACGTGTTTTCAGACCTTGCATCCTTGGGAACCCATGTAGACTTAGATAACTCATATTTCTGGTAAATTTTCTTTCTCCATAGTTGTTCTCTTTCCTCTCCGTACTTCCACCACCATTTGAGAATCAGAGTAGAGTTCATGATGTTCAAATTTGGTATCCCCAGGCCGTCGAGGTCTTTGGGCATTGAGATTTTCCTCGAATTAATAAAATGTAATTTCCTCTTGTGGCTGCACCCTCCCCATAAGAATTTAGATTGGATCCTCTTCAGCTTTGTGGTGAGTTTGATGGGCATTTTGAATAGGGAGATGTAGTAGATAGGAAGGCTGCATAAAACACTCTTGATCAACTGAGCTCTCCCTGCCATGCAGACCCATCTCCTCTTCCATGGTTTGAGTTTATTTTCGAACATTTTTATTATAGGTTCCCAGCTATTATATTACCTGGGATTGGCTACAATTCGAATTCCTAAATACTTAATTAGTAATTTCCCAATAGAACTGCCCAAAAATCCCTGTAAATTGTTGGTGTTGCTCCTCAGATATGCCCACCCATAGTATGGAACTTTTACTGCAATTGATCTTCAGATCAGATACCAACTCAAAATTCTGCATCAGTCTTTTGATATTCCGCACCATCTCCTAGTTGGCTTAGCAAAATAGGACAGTGTCATCTACAAATTGTAGGTGTGACACCTTCAAACCTTGGGAGCCAACTGTAGCTCCATGAACCAGCCCACTCAGACCAGGTTTGTTAATCATACAATTCAGACCTTTAGCAGCCAATATGAACAGGTAAGGTGAAATGTGATCACCCTGTCTCAAACCCCTTTTCATGTGTATAAGATATGTGGGTGATCCATTAAGAAGTATGGATGATGATGCAGAGGATAGACATTCCAAGATCCAGCATGCCCATTTCATTTTAAAACCCATCCTTAGCATAATGGCCTTAAGATATCCCCAGGTTACCGTGTCATATGTTTTCTGAAAATCAATCTTGATTACCAATCCACTGATTTTTCTCCTCTTCCATTCGTGAATAATTTCGTTAAGAATAAGGATGCCATCCAATATCTGTCAATCTTGTACAAATGCAGTTTCTTTCTCATCGATTAGTACTTCAGTGACCTTTTTTAATCTTCTAGCCAAACACTTTGCTAAGATCTTGTATGGGGCTGAGATGAGGCTAATAGGTCTATATACTGTGAACTGAATAGGGCTATCCCCTTTTGGGATTAAAGTTATAAAAGATGTGTTTAGAGCTTTGTACAACCTCTCCTTGTTTTGGAATTCTGCTATTAAGTCCAGAACATATCTTCTCAAAATTTCCCAGAATCTTTTTATGAATTTAAAATGCAACCCATCAGGCCCAGGTGCCTTGGAACTACCACAGGAATTAATTGCATTTAGCACTTCCTATTTGGATATGTTGGCCTTCAGCTTCTTCACCATCTGTTCAGGTAGACGCTTCAAGGGATCCCCTTCCCATTGTGGTCTGACCTTGATTAGTTCTTTAAAAACATTTGCGAAGAACATCTGAGCAGCTGCTTTGATCTCTTATGGTTTGTCTAACAAGAATTCTCCTTGTATAATATGTCCTATGTGGTTTCTCCTATTCCTTCTTGAGGCAATGATGTGAAAATAGGGAGTATTCCTATCCCCCAGTTTGAACCAAGTTATTCTTGCCTTTTATCTCCATAAACTCTCTTGTCTTCTGATAGTGGTCCATAGCCTTGCCTTGAGATGTTTCCATGTTGATATTTCTTAACTGGACAAAGACCTCTATTCTTCTAGCAAATCAAGACAGTTGCACTGCCCTTCCAAGTCTTTGATTGTAGTGTCCAAGTTACCAAAAACTTCACTATACCATTCCCTAATAGCTATTTTGATGTTTTTGATCCTCTGATGTAGATTGAGACTAGCCTCCTGCCCTTTGGGTACCAAAACCGACTTTTATTTAATTAGATCTTTGAAGGACCTCTCCTCCAACCATCCATTAATGAACTTGAAAGGTTTTGGCCCCCACTCTAGAGCCTCATCGGATATCAGCACTGGACAATGATCCGAAATACTTCTTGGCAAAACCCATTGTTGTAGCATGTGTGTGTGAGTCCACTGTGCTCCAATTAGAAATCTATCCAATCTGCTCATGGATGGTGGATCTTGACAATTCGACTATGTGAATCTACGACCTAACATGGGAATGTCAATGAGTTGTAAATCAGGAATCAAGGTTTTGAACTTAATTATGCTACAGGTGATTCTTGTGCATCCCTTTCTTTCACCCACCTTAGCCACCTCATTGAAATCTCCTCCTAGGCACCATGGAATATCTGCGGTTGCTTTGATCCTTCTCAAATAATTCCATACACTAAGCCTTTCTTCTCGATTATTTGGTGCATACACATTGCCAAACATGCATGCAGCTCCCCCAGCCACTAAACCTTTTAGTAGGATATAGTTTTTGTGAGTAGTTTCTTCCTGGAGTTGGAAGAACACTTCATCCCAAATGGTGATAATACCTCCCGATGCACCAGTGGAGTTGACTTCTACCCATTGACAATATTCATAGCCCCATATAGATTTCACTTTATTTATGTTGATAGATTCCCATTTGGACTCCTGTATCATAAGCATTTGCACCTTTTTTTGCCTCTTAGCTTTCTCACGGCTCTTCTCTTCTCGCTCCTCCCCAGGCCCCTTACATTCTAGGATAAGATATTCATGGTTCAGTCCAGTTTTCCTTTTAATAAAATCTTCTTCCGTATCTCCATAATTGATGCTCGGGATTTTACCAGTCTCAACAACTAGTTTAACTTCTTTCCTTAGGATAGAATTCCTATTTTTGATATCAGAAGAGGATATGGATTCTTGTGACAAGAGATTGACCTGTGCCTCTTTGGCTCCATAATTGGCCCCTTCAGTTCGAGTCTTCCTCTTTTTTTTTTTTGTCTTTGTTGCCTTTTTCTCCTCGATTTGTTTGGTTTTTCCTTTATTCTTATTTTTTATCTTCTCCTCTGTCTTTTGCATCCTTCTTAGAGTGTACTTTGCTCTTGTATAGCTATGGTTCAGAGCTGGCCACTAGACAAAAGGCAAGGCTGATGTTTCGGGTACTATTGCATTAGGTTCTTCAATCCCATTATTTGTAGCTACGAGGACTGAATTTAATTTTGAAATTAAGCCTACCTCCTTTGGCTTTTCTGCTGCCTCCACCTCAGGTATGACTACGAGGGGTTAATTTGAATTTGAAATTAACCCTGCCTCCATTGACTTTGCAACTGCCTCCACCTCAGGTATAGCCTTTGTTGGTCTAATAGGTCTAGTCTGTGTGTTCTCCTTTTGAGGGACCTCCTCCTTTATATCTACATAGTTTTCATTAATTCCCATATTTTGGGTTTGAGCTAGGAAGTCTGATTCTGACACAATACTAGGGCTTGCCGTCACCCTCATCTTCTTTGAGAGCATCATCTCAGAAGTGCTTAAGCTCTTGAGAGGCTATCCATGGAGGCTTTCCTGAAATGGTAGAATATTTTTGAAGTATAAAATTTGATAAATCACCTTTCCAACCTTCCATTCGCATTGCTGATTAATGGGGCTCATATGTTCAGTGGCAACCAAGATGCGACCAACTTCCAATTCCTCCTTCATACTAGTTCTAGGGTCCACTAGGATGGTGGTGCCCCAGAGATCCCCTAATGAAGAGAATGTGTCCTCACACCAAGTATGGAGTGGGACTCCAATGACAGATAATCAGACCCTCTTTTTATAGTTTGCCTCCCTATAACTCCATTCGTAGACTACGTGGAACCATTTCTCCCGCATTTTTTTGTGTCTTTGCTTGAAGTAACATTTATCTTCTATAGTTTGGAACATGATCTGCACTTTTTGGCCTCCTATGGCTTTGATAGACACGGGCGTTGATCCCCCATTGAACAGAGCCTCTGATAATAGTTCACCCCTTTTGGGTCCTTCAATGCACCCACCATGAAGAACTTCGTCTAGGATTCATCAATCTCATTGGCTTCAACCCTCTTCGTTCTGCTTGATTGTTGCATTTCAGCTAAGACCTCACCCTCTTTGCCTTCATCTAGATTCTAACACATTTTGCCTTTAGATGACCGCCTACACTTTTTGTTGAAATCCTCTTCCTTACGCCCTTTCCTTGTGTCATCTTTGGGCTTGGAATCATAATAAGCCATTTGTACTGAAATCCTTCTATCCATACACTAGACGCTATTGAAATTTATCGTGGCTTCCTCAACAACTGCGGATGACATAAATCTCACAAAGCCAAATTTGGTTTTTGATTTTCATCTTTTCTTAGATGGGATATGAACTTTTAGCACATACCCACATTATTGAAACATCATTCCCAGCTATTGACAGTGGATAGGTTCTAAAATGTTGTCCACAAAGATTGTGGAGCCTCTTCACGTGGATACTCTTCTTGCTGCTTCAATTTTTTATTAATATTTTAAATAAATTTTAAATTTGTCTTTGTGAGAAAAAACAAATTTAAATAATATAATTTATTATGTAAAAATTAGGTTTTACTAAAACTTTTGTCTTGACCTCGAAAAAACTTAAGCCCCTCTTGATCTATATTACGTTAATCATTGAATACTTGTTAGATACTTAGATACTGAACATGAAATCGGTTACAAATCTTTTATAAATGGTGGTTCTCATGGTGAGGTTTTTTGCCACAGCAAGTAGTCTTTATCTTTTAGTTTTAAAGTTTTTAGTTTTTTCTATAACCAACAACTCACAACTTAGAAGTTTTGTTTTGGAGAGTGATCTATATTGCGTTATTCATTGAATGCTTGTTAGATACATAGATACTAAACACGAAATTAGGTCTAACTCTTTTATAAATGGTGGTTCTGATGGTAGGGGTTTTTCGCGAATGCTAGTAGTTTTTAATTTTTTGTTTCCAAATTTTTATTTTTTCCTATAACACACAAGTTACAATCTAGAAGATACTAATTCTTTTAAATACTATTGATGGTGCTAGAATCTTGCTATGGCTCAAACTTTATATCCTGACTAAAGGCCTTTAACCGGAGACGAAGAACAAGTTAGGAGGGGCGTCGGGACGTGTCTGGCGAGCATCCCTCCAATGTTCAAGTTAGACACTAAGTGATAATGCTCCAAAAAACTTTTGAGAAGCTAGGGGGAAATTTGAAAATATAGGGAGAAATATTGTTAGAAAGAAGATACCCTTATATGTTTTCTTCCAACTTCACATGTAGTGATCCCAGGGTATTGAGTTCTCCATGTCAGGAATCGTTATGTCATGTGATTCTCGAACCTTTTTAGACGTTCCACGTGCAACACTCTCAATTCCTATGCTTACTACATGCTTGTCTGACCATCTTATTGGTAAGGCAAACAACTATCCCATTCTCTAATCCGATTCCATCCTATTATTTGATCAATTTTTTTGTCCAGTATTAAAAATGATGATTACTTTATCAAAACAATCTTGTCACCCATCAATTATCAATTTCTATTACAAGCTATAATTAGATTTCTCCTACAAACACCATTACCATAAGGACCATTTCTTGTGAGAAGTTTGTGTCTAATTTTGTGCTTGGTACTTGTTCATACATTAAGTTTCTTTTTTTTTTTTTTTTTTGTTTTTGTGATTTCTATGCTTAAAAAGTTATAACCCACAAAAGATTTAAATAAAGTGAAAAAAGTTGATTATCAATTATTGCAGATGAATGACGGGTGCCAATGGAGAAAGTATGGACAGAAGATTGCGAAAGGAAACCCATGCCCTCGTGCATACTATCGTTGTACTGTCGCACCGTCGTGTCCTGTAAGAAAGCAGGTAAAGACAAATAAGTACCATCACAAAGTAAAGTCTTATCATTTTTTTCTTTTTTTAATCAGATTTTCTTTTTTTGAATGAAAATTTTGTTATAGTAAAATTATTTTACTTTTTGCATCACTGTTTTGACAGAAAAGCCCATAAATTAGGGGTACTAAGTGTTTCTTTGACATAGTTTTTAAGAAGTTTAGTTTTTTTTAAAAAAAAATTAGTGTTTGGAATTACTTGAAATAGTAAATGCTAGAAAAAAGAAAGAAAAAAAGGTGACAAATTTTTTTTAAAGTGGTTTCGAAAGCCACGCCTAAAAAATAGCCCAAATAATCAAGCTTTTAAATTTGCCTTTTTTCTAAATAACAAAAGTGACTAGAGCTCCCAAACAGTGTCTAAAATAGTATACATTTAAAACAAATTCACTAAGAAAAATTAACAAAAATGGTTGTTAATTTTATGGAATTTTTTGTTTTTTAGTAGTGAGATTGCATGGTTGTTATGGTTGGCCTCTTGTCATCCCGATGTTTTCTTTTTTTGTAATCTCGGGTGCGTGAGGAGTCTATGTATGTAGCCCCTTGGCGTAGCTTTCGGCTTTTAAAGGCCTTTCATGTCTCTTGGCCATTTTATTATTAATACAAGTTTTTTTTACTATTGGTTTTTCAAAAAAAAAAAGAAAAAGTAGAATTAACAAAAAAGCCTAATTAAAAATGAATTTTTTAAGAACAGGAAAAAAATCACTAAAAAGTGTTTTGCAATAAAAACTAAAAACTAGATTTACTAATAATTGAACCGGAGCAAGATTTTATCATATTCCCGGGAAAAATTAACAAAAAATAAACTAATTAAAAAAGAATCTTTTAAGAACAGGAAAAAAAATCACAAAGCGTTTTCCCATAAAAACTAAAAACTAGCTTTACTAATAGCTTTATTCTTGGGAACCATATGGACAAGCAGGACATAAGTGCCATTAGATATTGAAGCCTTTTATCATATTTTATTTATTATTTATTATATCAGATATTACTTAAGATTCTATGGAACCATATGGACTATGTAGAACAGTAATACCAAAATCCACCAACCTGGTTAAATTAGAAATACTTTCTCCATTAGCTAACACAATATAAAGAATGCCATTTTAAAATAATTGGCATTAATCAAAAGCTGGTAAGTTCTAATGCTCATTATAACTATTTATAGTCTCCTTGTGATTTTGGTGCTTTGGGTGGTGGTGTTGGACTTTGAGATGCTTTTGTTGAGGGGTTTGCTTGGCTATGTATTTATAGGGTGTTACGTGGTGTTATTGGGCCTTCTTAGAGAGGGAGTTGTTATTTGTGATGTTTCTTTTTCTTTTGTTTTTTTTTTTTTTACCTCCATTCTTGGGTTGATTTGTTGGTAATTGTATCGTGTTTGAGTTTTAGTCTTTTTTTTTTTTATTATAAGTCTAAAATTGTTTTCATTTAGTTGAAGGTAATAAAATCTTTTTTACCGATAAAAAAACTATTTATAGTGGTCAAATCCTAAATGAAAAAAATAAAATAACCAATTAGGGTAGCAAAATCCCATAATTAACAAAATATTTTTAAAAATGAAAAAATTGAAATAAAAACTTGTCAGAACAAGTAGAATTGAAAAAGGATATTTCTAGAAAAAGTTATTACCAAAATAGAAGTTTTTAAAATAGAAAAAAATAGTTCCCAATACCTAAATGATGGAATTTGGTAGAAAACCATCTTAGGTCATGGCAAAATAGATAATCTTGTCAAATTGGCCATTTTCAATTGAATAGGGACCTTCTCACGTTGATCTGCGTTCAACTGCATTTTTACTATCACTAAAAATAGTGAAATATTGCTGGATGAGTCATTTTTAATCGAATATGGATCTTTACTGTATTCAACTGCATTTGGACAATCCTAGAACCTCATGAATAAATTACAGTCTTACTAGCTAGGCTACTTAGGTTACTAGTTCTCTGTATTTTTCTATCATATTAAATATCACCAGTACATTTTTGAGTTACATATTTTTTCATATTATTAATTGGGTTCATTATTACTAATGAGTTGTTTACCAAGTAATTTGTCAATATGGTTTTGCAAATAAATATAAATTGTGGATCCCAATAAATGAATATAATGATAGCATAAAATAATTTACGTAATTTAATAAAATAATATAGTCATTCTAGCATTATTAATTATTTCTTCACGTAACCATTCTATTATTTCTTAATGGTATTTCTTTATGAATTGCAGGTGCAGAGATGTGCCGGGGACATGTCCATCTTGATCACCACCTATGAAGGAACACACAACCACCCACTTCCGATTTCAGCCACCGCCATGGTTGCCACCACATCAGCAGCGGCTTCGATGCTATTGTCTGGATCATCCAGCTCTGGGGGCAGCGGCCTCAGCTCATTACCGGAGCCCATCACCTCGACAGCTGGATTCCCTGGTCTGAACTTCTCTATCTCTGATCAAAATTCAATGCCAAACCAATTCTACCTACCCAGCAATCCTTTGATCTCTTCTTCACCTTCATGCCCAACAATTACTCTTGACCTCACGTCGTCCTCCTCCTCCTCCTCCTCATCATCATCATCATCATCATCATCATCATCTTCATCTTCTTTTTCTTCTTCCTCTCCTCATTTCATTAAGATGATCTCTTCAAATTACCTTTCAACTCCAATATATTCTTTCACAAATCTTAATTTTAGTTCTTTAGAATCCAACCCTTTACCCCTCTCATCGAGTAGTGGGATCCGTAACTATGGAACTCACGTGGGATCTCTTAACTTTGGAAGACAACCTCAAGAAAACAACTATGACTCTTTCTTGCAGAAGAGTCTTAACCCTAATCCTTCTCCTCACCAACCACTGCCAGACGATACCATAGCAGCTGCAACCAAGGCTATCACATCGGACCCTAGTTTCCAATCTGCTTTAGCCTCCGTTCTCACGTCAATCATCGGCACTAGCGGCACTAGTGGCGGCAGCGGCGGTGGAGACAAGAGGGAACATAGGGCGGCAGATTGGAAGCGATAAATTTGGCCAAAATTTAAAGCTAGGCGAGAGCTTTCCATTTGTTTCTAACTTTCCGTCAACCACCATGAAGGCAAATAAATGCTCTTCCAGCTACTTAAATAGGTCACCTTCGGTGACGAATGCTCAGCCTGGAAGCATGATGTTTGTGCAACCTCCATTGCCGTCTTCTTCCACGAAGAGCAATTCTTCTTCTCCAGTTGATAGTACTTTCTTAGCTTGCTTTTTAGAGATAATAATAATAATAATAATATTATTATTATTATAATACAGTTGGTTAGTTAGTTACATTATAACCGTGTATATGAGTCATGGTTACCTTCAGAAGTTAGTTTACTTACATGTTTAATTCTCTTGTACATAAGATTTTTGTATCCTACAGATTTAGTTTTAATGAGAAGCAATGTTTAGTTGATATTTCTCCTTTTTATCTCACATGGTATCAGAGCGAATTTTTTATCAATTGAGCTTTGATCTATTACTCATTTTGGCTTGTATTTGTATCGTCAAGTTTCGATCTATTGGTTCTTATTATTGATCTATCGGTCCTTGTCATTGTTCAGCGATCGTCGTGGTAATCTTGCGATCTTCGTTCATCGTTTTTCAGCGATCTTCGATCTATTAGCAGATCTTTGATGAGATCTTTCTTCTTTACTATTTTTTGTTGAGATATGTAGATTTGTTTGTATATTTGTTGGTCTGTTTGTTGTATTTCTTAATTCGATGTGATCTCTCTTTGTTGCGTTTTTTCTTTCATCGTGATGCGATCTGGTTTGTTAAAACCTAAGTTTTGATCTTGTCTTGATCTTACAGATAATGATGATTTTCTTAAACTGAATCGGCGATAATGATGATTTTTCATGTCTGAATCGTTTCTTATTCCTTGAAATTCGTAAATCAATTGTCTTGATTTACGTTATAGGGTTCCTGTTCTTCAATCTGGGTTGAAGCTTCTGGGTCGCTGCTTGAAGATTCTGGATCTCGGGTTAAAGATTTTGGTTCTTGGATCGTGGTTTTCGGATATTGGGTCTCAGGTCAAAGCCTATCCGATCTGGCTCGGTTCAGTTCGGTTCAGTTAAGTGCTCTGGTTCAGTCTGGTTTGGTCAGTGCTCCGGTTCAGATCGGCTCGGTTTGGTTCTCCGGTTCGGTTTGGTTCGGTTCACGTTCCAGTTTGGTTCATACAGGGGAAATATTTTCAGTTCGGTTAGTGCTCAGGTTCTAGTCCTCTACTATGATTCAGCTTCTCAATGGTAAGTTCATCGTCCTCCTTCTCCATATCTGCAAACATCACCTTATTAATTTCAAATCTCAGTTCTCTTATCACTGTGCGACTGGATTCCCCTAATTACGCCATCTGGAGAAGACACATTTAGACCGTTCTTAGTGCTACAGACCTCTTGAATCACATCGATCCTCTGCATGCAGCTCCGACTCAAGTCATTACAGATAGTGAAGGTAGAGAGATTCAAAACCCTAATTTCTTGATTTGGCAAGCCATAGATGTTCAATTACTCAGTAGTATTGTTGCAACTTTGTCACCAACAATCTACGCACCGGTGATAAATCTAAATTCTTGTCTTGAGATATGCCAATCTTTAGAGAAGAGATTCACATCTCTCTCTCGATCTCACATTCAGCAGTTAAAGAAAAAACTATATAATTTAAAGAAAGGATCGAAATCCATTGAAGAATTCTCAATCGAAGTGAAGGATCTCTCAGACCAACTATAGATAGCTTCAGCCAAAGTTGATGACGAGGATCTGATTCTCTATATTTTAAATGGCTTACCTGAGGAGTATAACACCTTTAGGACTATTGTGCGAACAAAATCTGAAAGTCTCTCAATAGAAGCGCTGGTTGCTCTGCTCAAAGCGGAGTCTATTCATATTGAGGAAAAGATTAAAATTTCTAATGTTCACTCTTCTTTTCAATCCACTCGTTTTCGAGGTAATTCGTCTGGTTATAGAGGAAGAACTGGATCAAGAGGCAATTATCGAGGTTTTCACAGAGGAAACTTTGGTCAAGGAAGACGATCTAGGCCACCCCACTCTCTAGCCTCCTCAGCATGTCAAATCTGTGGCTGAAACAATCATAGTGCATTGGATTGCTTTTATAGAAATGATCCCAATTACACCTCTTCCAATGTCAGTGGTTCATCTACCTTCAACAACAGTAACACCAAGGCCTTTTTGAGCTCTTCTCACACACCAAAGTCTATGAACTGGTATCTAGACACTACAGCTACCGATCATATGACTAATGACTTGGCCAATCTTCAAGTTTCGCATCCATACCAAGGAACTGATTCTGTCACAGTAGGAAATGGAGTGTCTCTACCCATCCATAATACAGGTGATGGGTTACTTCTCACACCTCACTCTACTCTCAAACTTACAAATATCTTGCATATACCTAATATTCGAGCAAACATGTTATCTGTTAACAAATTAGCTTTTGATAATAATTGTGTCATTATATTTAATGCCAATTATTTTATTGTTCAGGACAAAGTCACCAAGGACATCCTGCATAAGGGCTCTCTTGTTCATGGTCTCTATCAGGTGTCTTCTCCTCAATCTTCTGCATATGCTTCTACTCTTTGCAAATAATCTACCATTTCCTATCAAGTTTGGCATAGAAGCCTTGGTCATCCAAATTCCAATAAGTTATTGCATGTTATGCATTCTTTGAATCTTCATATACCTAATAATGCCAAGCACTCACTATGTGATCATTGTTGTGTGGCAAAAAGCAGTAGATTACATTTACCAAAATCTAAAACTATGGCCACTGCTCCATTGCAGCTTGTCCATAATGATGTTTAGGGACCTCTTTTCAATACTAATTCTCCATTCAAATATTATATCTTGTTTGTCGATAATTTTAGTCGCTTTACATGGATATATCCCCTGGTCTACAAAAGTGATGTTTATGACAAATTCTTAGAATTCAAAACTTTTGTGGAAAACATTTCAAGCTTCCATCAAAGTTTTACACACAGATGGGGGTGGAGAATTTGTTAATCGCAAATTTAAAAAGATTTTGGTTTCATATGGAATTTCTCATGAAATCACATGCCCTTATACTCCATCTCAAAATGGCATATCGGAGTGCAAACATCGTCATTTAGTTGAAACAGCCATCACTTTATTGCAACATAGCAATGTCCCTCAAAATCACTGGTTTGATGCTTTGGTGAATTCTGCTTCCCTTATTAATCGTCTGCCAAGTTCTGTTTTGCACAACCATAGTCCATTTGAGGTCCTTTTCCATCAAAAACCTTACTATAGTTTCTTAAAAGTGTTTATTTGTAAATGTTTTCCTTGGATTAAACCATATCAGCCCAACAAACTTCATCCTAAGTCAATCTCCTGTGTTTTTTTGGCCTATCATCCTCAAGCTAAA